>LOJH01027802.1:0-11356 GCA_001685095.1 Ellobius talpinus
GCGTTTTATTAAAATACATGATTGATAGAATACAGATAATTCTCCTGCACCAAAATGACATAAACCTTTAAAGTTGCTAATGAAAAAAATTATATAAAGGCAATTACAAAATACCCTCAAGAATATAGCTTGGGAAATGGAACTGCGGTTGCCTTTTATTAAAACAGTGGTGCGTTTGTCTCCAAGGGGCTGGTTGTCACTGGCTGTGGAAAGCTGCATGCTGTTGCCTTTCCACACCTTAACTCATGTGTGAATGGATTTGGATATGCCAGGTGAGATAATACATTATTGTTCTTGATAACTCCTTTTTTTTATTTTCCTATAACTTTTCTAATAAAACTTTAAAACTTTGAAATTTGAGTTTGTTTTCGTTAAATACAATTACTGTTGTTACCTAATGGAAAGGGCCTGACCTAAAGTGAAAGTCTTCTTTTGGATTGCATTTGAGTTCTACTTGTCCAAGTTAGGTATATATGACAGCCCTATGGAACACAGTTTGAAGGACTTAAACTTTAAATTCTTGATGAATTTGACTTTCTCAACCTGGTGCTTTCTAGTACAGACAACCTTTAGTTATCACAGGTGGTTAGAATGTTTGCTGTAATGGTGTTTTAATTAAAGTAATTATAAATTATCCAAAAGCAAAACTGTATGCCTGATTTGACCTGTAAGGAGAAGGTAGGGTTTAATGGTGGGTTCCTAGGCGATATGACTAAGGAATCCCTTCCCACCATAGATGCTCCATCAGAATCTCATGTTCTGTGTTCTGGGCATAAAAAACAGGGGTAATCTGGTGTTCACTTGGCCTAGGCTCCTATCAGATGTTAATAGTTGATCTCACAAAGAGAGAGTAGTTTTTTGGTTTTGTTTTTTTTTTTGTAGTTTGGAACTTAGATCCACAGCTCATGTAGAAAAACTGTAAGAGTAGAGTTGGCTGAGGAAAGAAGGTAACAATTAGAATTCATCCATTTATAGTGTGGTACCAGCTGTGGTGGTGCACACCTTTAATCCTAGTACTTGAACGGCAGAGGCAGTGGATATTTGTGAGTCCATATTGTCAGAGTTCTATGAAAACAGTTTTAGTTGCTTCAGATGTTCCTCGACAGTAAAAGTTGTGACATAGCTTTCTGTTTTTCTATTTGAAGTTTCCAGAGCCATGTGCCTGGCATGACAGCATTCAGCTCCAGGTGGTGTGGCCAAGGTAGTGTTCATTTACAATAGGAGCCATTCTTCCCAGTCTTTTATTTCAAAGGATAAGGAGTAGGAAGCCCAAAGTGCTTCGACTTTATGCTCCACAGTGAAGTAGTTGATATCGCCTACAGTTACGTAGTGGAGAGTGCTGTACCCAAGCAAAGCTGCGTCCTCTTCTGTTAGGGCAGTTTATGGAGTTGGTGGTCAGAAGTAAAACAGCTTGGTTGTGAAGGGTAGAGCTGACAGACTGGAAGTATGAGGGAGGCAGTTCACACATTCAGAATTAAGCAAGGTCCATACTGCAGTGGCTGTATGGACCCTGTGACTTTGGTGAACCTTGAGCCCTCTGTGGATGGAGAAACTTAAACCACATAGACCCATTCTGCTAAAGCTACGTAAGGGCCACAAATTATTCTCACTTAAGGTCACTCGTGGACAGAGGTGAGATAGATTGTTACAGCTGTCACTAGGAGTGAGTCTAGCCTGCGTCTTTATACCCATTGCTGATTTACACATCCTGATGAGTTATAGCAGCTTTATTGTAAAGTACGCTGGAGGCCAAGAGTGGAGGAATGTTTAAGGCCCTGGACTCAATCTTAAGTACAGCAAACACACCACCAACAAAACAAAATACATGTTCATTTAGGACTTTTATCACCTTCTTGTCCTTAACATTTATTGATTAGAGTCTGAAATTTAGCTTGAGTCTCGAGTCTACACAGTAAATCTTGAAGCTATAAGTTTAGGACCCTCCATAACATTTCTTTAGCAAACTCACTCTCTGGATGACCATACTGCTGCTGCTAAGGCCTCTGTGATTTACTCAGGTATGAACATGGTTGGTGATATTGCACAGAGAAAAAAACTCCTTTAGTCGAAATATTTGGACACCTTTTCCAATAAACATTTTCTCTAGAGCTAAGCAGAATGTTCAAATGATCACCATATGTATGTATTACAGGTCTTCCTTCCAACTAGAGGTGCTTATCAACAGCAGAAATAAGATGAGGTAGATTCTCTCCCAACTTGAGATGGGTTCCGAGTCCTCGAAGTTTAGCAGTGTAGAATGCACACAGACCCAAGTATATAGCACAGAACTGAAGCATGCTAGGAGTTTGTTGCACGTTAGAGTCATTGATCTTTTAGGTACATCTTATCTAAATTTTAAACACATAGAAGATTTGTTTCAACTCACTTCTCCCCTTCATTGGTTTTCTTCCACTCCTAAGAAATTGGAGCAGCACAGAGTCCCTAATAAATGCCGTGGCCTTGAGTCTGTAAAACAATGGGGACTGGGCTCATGACCTCGTTAATGTGGATACCAATTGCCACTGGTAGCTGTCACAGAAAGGGTTTGGTGTGCAAGTGAAATCACTCCTATTTTTAGAAGTTAACAAGCTAGTTTGCATCTTTTGCTTGTAT
This sequence comes from Ellobius talpinus, assembly GCA_001685095.1. Taxonomy (NCBI): domain Eukaryota; kingdom Metazoa; phylum Chordata; class Mammalia; order Rodentia; family Cricetidae; genus Ellobius; species Ellobius talpinus. The sequence goes on from LOJH01027802.1 coordinate 2,614, forward strand.
TTTCTTATGATGTTTAATTTGGTTAGGTGAGGATGCCATTATTTTAAATTCTGGCTAATAAATACCATGAGGCCAAATTTACTCCCATTTGGGGGGACATTACTCTGAAATGGCAACCATTGTCTTTGAAAGCATGTGAATTGGCTAACTTTGGGGTAAACATGCAAGAAGAGATGTGGATCATGAAGTTGTCCACCATGATGTGATATGACTGAAAGCCACTCACCTCTCCAGTGGGAGACAGTGTAGAGGCGCAGGCCTGATTCGCTCATGTAACACCTGCTAGAGATTAGCATTTATAGTTCTTAAGAGCATAGAAGAGTGAGAGGATCATTTCTCTTTGTGTAAGTTTACCAGTTTTGAAAGCAGAGGTGAAAATGTCAAGAAATATTTTCAATACACCCAGTTGTTTATGCTGTTGAATGATTACGGCAATTGCTTAAATGGTTATCATTCAATAAGTATGTAGTTCAAGACAGTTTCTGGATTGTCTTTAATAGTCAAAGGCCTGAGGATGTAGCTCAGTGGTAGAAAACTGCCTGCCATTCATGAAGCCTTGTGATTGATCCCAGTACTCTACAAATGTAGTCATAATTCTAGAGCACAGTGCAGAATAGTGTAGATAGTAATTTTGATTGTGTCAACCAGCTTACTCTGTGACTCTTAGTTCCAAGTCCCTCTTGATAAGATATGGGTCAGGACAGCTCCTGAATGTCAGGGGATTGTTCCAGGTTGTGGCTGCCTTGCTGAGCTCTATTCAAATGAAAAGTATTATCCAGGTGTCTAAGTTCTGAGTAGTAAGTCTTAGCCATTTGCTCTAGGAACGCAATAGTATGCTTTTTCAACTATAAGTATACATAGTAAGTGCTCAATAAGTAGTTCCTTATTCCCTTTTTAATAATTAGAGTACTTCTTGAGATATCTTTATTTAACTAGACACTTCTGTGCTAGTTTTAGATTTTTGTCTACATAAATATATGTGCGCCACATATGGTGCCCGTGGAGGATCTCCTGGAATTGGAGTTATGGATGTCGTAACCACCATGGGGGTACACAAGCAGCCAGAGCTCCTAACCCCTAAGCCATCTCTCCAATACCCCAGGATATTTCTAATAGCCTCTTTTAAGATCTCTGCTGCCCCACCAATGCTTTTTTTCTGTCATGAGAGTATTATCTCTGAGGTCGAGGAATCAAGTAGTTTTCGCTGAATTGCCATCTTTCAGAGGACTTGGACAGAGACAAATTTGCTTGCTCTTTATTTAAATTTATAAAGAATAGTGGTTTAATCAAATGTCTCTTATATTTAATGATGGCCTAGATGGAAAGGGTAGCCTGCATTGTGACTAACAGGGACAGTAGAATGCCTGGGAGGGACAGGAGAGGATGACAGGGGCTAGCAAATGAATAGGGAACTGAGATACTGAAAGGTTTCTTATTTACCCTGATGTCACAGCTATTGGTGGAAGTTGTAAGTCCTTGTTGGTCCTATGCTTAGTCACCCTGCTGGGCTACAGCTCAGTCCCTCTGCTGCTTCTGCACAGAGTCCACATTTTCTTCATGACAAACTCCTTTAAGTTTCTTAACCTGCTTTTCATAAACATCATTATTATTTAAGTTTTGGATCTTCAGCTCTTGTTAACTCACCAAAGTCAATCTGAACATCCCACTAGACGGCTAGCACAAGGGCATTTTTCGAGGTCAGCGTATGTATCTGTTATTCTCAGTTCATGGCATCCACCAACCTATAAATGACCCTTTCTAGCCATTGTTCACAGATGAAGAATTGAGCTGCTGCAAAGCTGTCTTCATATGTAAAAGAAGCTATCGAGGTTTGCTGCAGGGAGCCAGCATGGAAATGGTCGGAAGACAGTGGAGATCTGGGGAGGTGTGTGTACCTGTGATGCAGCAATTATCACGTATCCTGTCTTTCATGGAGTTGAGGAAGGCACACATGGAACAGTGCCATTCAAAGCCATTCTCCTAGGTGTAAGAGAACTATTTATTACTGTGTGCATTGAAGGAGACGTAACACAAGGAGCCAAGAGCAGAGGCCCCCGGGCACAAGCAGCTCTGCCAGACATGTCGTAGTTAAGAACTTGTAAATGCCTTTCTCAAGGAGTGTTTCTGACAGCTGGATACAATCGAACCTTTACAAAGATAATTTGTTATCCAGACTTATTCTCAGTAAACCATCCAGTTTGCAAGTTTTTGCCATTTTAAAAAGTAAAAGTTTTTTACTTTTAGTGCTACCCATATTTCTTTTTAAATTTTCAAAAGACATGGAAAACAGCCAGAGTACATTAAGTAATTTATTGATATTGGTTAAGATCCATTATATACAGGTAGAAACCATCAAAACTGTACAAAGAACCATTAAGAATAGATACCGTTTATAGACAAAACAACTGGAAAATATTTTAAACAGACAATATATAATTATGAAAAAAGGAGAACACGAATTGTTCTACCAGACAGATTACAGGGTTTTTTTTTAAGTCTGCTGTGCAGATCTTAAGTTGAAAAAAAAATCTGTTCAATGTTGTCATGGAGTTTTAAAAAACATTAGATATAAGGTAAAAATGAAGTCCTTTTTCTCTCATGGAAAAAGAGAGGGTAACCAAGACCATTTTACCATGAATCTATACAGTTTGAAAAATTATTTATCTAGCACAATGAAAGGAAACTGAGACAGTGAATGGTTCTGTAAACTGTGTATCTATGAAATGCAACTGTCAGCTTTAGAAATGAGAAGCTCGACAGCCGGAAATAGACTGTTCCCTTTATGGTACCAACACGCTCCACGGGCTTACTACCCGAGCACCAAAGCTGAAGGTCTATGTGCTGTCTTGGCAAGCTATTCTGAAAATGATCAAGAAATTAAAACTAGTCTACTATCATTGGGGAAATTAGGCACCAAGTTGGAGACCGTCTCCTCAGAAATGCAAGCTCGGTGGGAGAGGAGGGTACTCAGTTAAGCAGCTGACAGATCTCCTTGTGGACACAGCAGAGGAAATCCATGTAAGATGATTCTCCATAGAGTCCTTTGTCTTCCACCAGGAACTGTCGGAAAACCATCTCCCGCTGCTCTCGCTGCTTCACGATGATGAGCTAGGAAAACCCAACAACAGCCGGTTAGATACACATTCTGCATATGGTCCAGCGATTGCCTTTGATTCAATCCTACCAAACATGGTAGGGGTGTGAGGCCTGGATGATGATGTCAGCATGCCTGATTCTATAGATTTTTGAAAGGGGTGTGTGTGTGTGTGTAAATGTACAAATCACTGCAGGTTCCCAGAGAGTTCAGAAGAGAGGGTGTAGGATCCCCTGGAGCCAGAGTTACAGGCAGTCATTGAGTCACCCAGTATGGGTACTGGGAACGAAATTCGGGTCTTCTAGACAAGCAGTACATGACCCCTCTTCAGCTCCAGTACTACACAGAGTTTCCCCACTTGACAGCTCCAAATCCAAGAGACTCCAGCACGTAGCTTACAGAAGGAGATGGGCAACAAAGTCCAACCTTCTTGGGTTGAAGACATGATTTTATTCAAAGAGGAAATAATAAAATGGTTGAGTGTAACTATAATTACAATTTTTCAGATACAGGAAAACGCACTTTACAAATGTTCTGAATGTTATTTCTATGAGTATATAACATTAGGCACCAAAAGGAAAGATACTTCAAAGGCTGTTAGTGACAGCAGTTGTTTGTACACCACCAGGAAGACCATCATTAAGTTGCTATCTAGTAAGATAACCCATGGCCAAAGCTGTATATTTTTGAGCTTGTGCCTATTAAGTATATAGACATATTCAGAGGTGGAAATTTCCTATCAAAGATCATAAGATATAACTATAGAATATGCATTGAAAAGATTTTTGATGAAATAAACACTTAAAGGCAAAGATCGCCTTTTACCTTCATTGAGTATGGCTTCTTGTGCTGGATATTATTCATTATCATTCTGAGTTGTTGAGAGTGCAGACTCCCCACCTCAGGCAGCGATGTCTACAGGTAAGAGCACAATTTCAGTATGACTTGAGACACTTAGAACAGCAACAGCAATAGAGATCACCAGCCTGCTAAAGCCATCCCGCTAATGCTACAGAGACCTACGAGATCACCAGCCTGCTAAAGCCATCCCACTAATGCTACAGAGACCTACGAGATCACCAGCCTGCTAAAACCATCCTGCTAATGCTACAGAGACCATTTAGTGGCTCAGTTCGTTTACCTGAAAATGGGGACAACTGAACTATAAATTACTCATTTTTATTAGCATACATTTCCACCAATGAACCAAATATCTCTTTTGGAAATACAGGTCTTCGCTGCAATGCAGTAACAGGAGTGTTTCATGCAGAGGGTAGCTCTGGACCATCTCTCAGGAAGGTAATTAAACCCTTTCAAGACTATGGTGGGAGAGAAGAGGATGCCCGTATCCCTTTACCTTTGGGGGAAAATACTACCGCACTCCAATATTAAAGTAGCCAGCAAGTGCTGAATCCCTAAGGAAATGCTACCTCTTACACTTCCATGACATCTGTTTGCAAAACAGCACAGCTGCACTAGGAGTTCTTCACATAAGGGAATACAGGATGCTAATTCTGCCTTCTCAGTGAGAAGATACCAAGAGCCAATCAACACGAGTTAGCCACCAGGGAGGATGCGCGACGGTAAAGCTTCACATCTTAGGGGAAGATTATGGTCAATATATTCACAGGAGTTCTGAGGGCAGACCATCCATCCCTGATGCCCACACTCCTCCATCCCTTGTGTATTTTATGGCATTGTGGTAGATCATTTTATTCAAGAAATAATATTAAGTATATAATACATATCTCAGAGTGCCAAATGAGTCTAAAAGTAAAGTTTTCCTTGGGTTTCAGTTTTGTTTCACTTTTTGAAAAACAGTGAGGAGGTAGGATGATAAAAACGCAAACCCTGGGCTTCTGCCCTGAGGTGGAAACCCCTGATTCACGTGCACTTCAGGCCCGCCAGGAAGTCTGCAACAAATCTTAACTCTCACATTAGTGCCGAGTTTTTCAAAGATAATTATAGAGAGATACTTGTATTCATTTCTTCAACACGATTTCTTCTGTCATGACTAACAAAAGGGAAAGGTTAGGATTTAGAGTAGGGTTGGGGACACAATGTGCTTTGTGTGACTTTATTTTGTGCCTCATTAACCTTAGTACAGAGCAAAATACCTCTAAAGAATTCTGAATTTTCTCGAACAAGCAGCTCGGCAGCAAGGATGGAGTTGAAAACTAGATGCAAGCTCTACCTCTGGCCATATCACTCCCTGCCCCTGGCTTAACTAGCGCATCAGGAGCATACTCCTGCAGTATCACCTGCAAGAACCTGCCCCTGGCTTCACTGGCTCACCAGGAGCATACTGCTGCAGCACTGACCTCACCCATGTGTCACAGAATGAAACAGAACAGTGGGTTTAAAGTCCATATAGCGAACAGCCACTGGTAGACAGCAGGAGGCTGGAAGTTTTGTCAGTGGGTGTGTGCGAGTGTGTATGCGCGCGCGCGTCTGTCTGCATATGCCACATTTTTACAGGTGCCCATGGAGGCCAGAAGAGGATGTCAGATCCCCTAGAGCTGGAGTTACGGGCACCTATAAGCTACCTGATGTGAGTGCTGGGAACTGAACCTGGGTCTTCTGCAAGGACAGCAAGCATCCTTAACCACTGAGCCATCTCTCCAGCCCTCTGTATTATCAGTTTCTATTGAAGATGTCTAGTTCAACACTTCAGTAAATAATTTTACATTTTCTAATTTTTATTCATCAGAATATGATTCACATATAGAACTGTATAAACACGCTGGTTTTCTTCAATGTACCATAAACTTACACATAAATTTTAAGAATTTACATTTGTATTTTATCACAAAAACTGAAAAGTACCTACCAAATCTGTGTTGATATGTGCAAATGATGGCACATTAAATATTCCTTGAATCAGCTCTGGTGGGCTACTCACTCCAAGCCATAAGAACATGTTCAGACCATTAGCCAGCAGGAATATTCCGTCTTCGGAGAGTCGGGCCTCGGAGCAGCGGACCGCGGCAGGCAGCACCGTGCTCTTTATGTCTGATGTGTGCTGTTGGGACAAAGTCAGGAGGAGACTTGGGAACTCGGCTCTCACCCTCACCTCATTTCCTTTCTCTTCCCCGTCCCTCCCCTACAGCACACAGTTAATTGAAACCTACTTGGTAGAGATTAGAACCTCTGCCTTGTGCAGCTAATGGCCTTTGGAAGAAGACAAATGACATAAAATAAATAAAATATACATAATTGTAGATGGTGTTAAAAGCTGTGTGAAAAGCAAACGGTCAGTAGCATAGGGGTCAGTGGTGGGGGCAGGGTAGCCAGGAAGGCTTCCCTGGCAAAGGTAAATCTTGAGTAAAGCTCCTGAGGAGGTGAGGAAGAGTGAGGAGCTGGGTCTGGGGAAAGCTAAGGAAGAGTATTCCAGATACAGAGGAAAGCTTGTGCAAAGGTCCTGAGACAGGAGCCTGGCTAGGGTGTTTGAGGACTGGCAAAGAGATGTGTGCAGCTGGCGTGAAGTGAGAGTCTCCTATAGAAAGGGGCAGAGAAGGGCCAGCACTGGGCCAGAGCTGTCCTGGACTGGCCCGATGAGAGAAGAGATGGGTGATGTCTCACTCTGCCCTGACCTCGGAGCTGCAAGCAGACCGAAGGAGAGACAATGGTGGGAACAAGGAGACTCAGTAGGCGGAGACCACAGGAGGACCGTGATGATTATGCTTGAGAGCAGATAATGAACAAAAAGTGGTCACACTGTGGATACCCCGGGAGAGCTGGCCTGTTTGCTGACAGTAGGTATGGTAGAGAAAACAGTGAGGATGGCCAGGACAGCTTGAAGGCAGGAGGGGGAGGGCCGTGAGAGAAGCCTTCCAGTGCCTGCTACATATCTGAAGACAGGGATGTGTGGCCATTAGAATAAATGGTGTCTACAGCACAGAACACAGGACCACTAAGGGAGGGAATGAAGGCAAGAGAGAAGCTTCCCAGAGGCTCCAGTTTCTAGTCTCTTTGGCCAACCCATTGCTGACAATCCAAGTTTATGTGACAATCATCATTTGAAATAATTATTCCTTACCCTTGCATCTAACACAATTTATCACTGAGTGCACCATGGCTAAGAGCCTGCTGTCTGTCACCACTAAGACTAAGGAGGCGTGGCATACAACCTACCAGCCTTCTCAATTTGAGAGAGAGTCCAGGCAGAGTGCCGGGCATTCAAGATGCTACCAACACCTCAACAAGATGAAATACATTGCGATGTGAACCCTCGAGGACAAGGGCAGCTGGGCTATTGCATGGCATAGGTGTCTTCAAGTGTGTGCCCATCTCAGTCCCTGACCGCACTTGAGAAAAGCCAGTCTGGATTAAGTGTGAGGACTCTTAAACAGCCACACACTAGCTGAAAACATATCATTCACGCCTGCACGAGACTCCCCTAGCACGTGTGTATGAGGTGCAGGAAAACTAAAGTTTTCTGTTTACAGACTCCTAAGAGTGCCTACGTAATTGATTATTACCAGTTTGAGACTGTCACAGACAGGAAAGCGATCTGAGCAATCCAGACTCCCTCACATCCTTCCCCAAGCACACTGAGCCCATGCAACCTCCTCAAAGGGCTTCTGCTATGAGCCCAGACTGTACATTTTGACTGAAATTCCCTCCCAAATGGCCCTTGGGAACACACAGTCAGCACACACTTACTATTGGCAGGAGCTGTGGATAGAAGAAGAGCTGGGAGTCAGCCACGCCCATGGTCATGACCAGCTGCCGTTGGTATGCCCGTTCGTCAGTGGAGAGCTCTGGTCTACTGAGCAGCACACAGTTCTTTAACAAACAGTTCATGTACACAGGCAGTACTTTCATGGAGTCGGGCAGTATAAGCTGAAAAAGAAAACATTTGTTTCGTGAGCCTGTCCCAGCTTTAGCTTTCTCTTTTTATACCTGTGTGCGTGCGCATGCATGTGTGCGTGTGTGTGAGTGAGTGTGTGTGTGTGTGTGTGTGCAAGCCAGAAGACAACTCCAGGTATCATATCAGGAAGAAAGGCCTTCTTCCAAAGTCTCACCAGTTAGAGTTAGGCAGACTGGCTAACTAGTGAACCCTGGGGACGCTCCTGTCCTACATCTGCTTCCCCAGCACTGAGATCACGCCCCTCTACTGTGTCCAGGATTTTTATGTGGGCTCTGGAGACTGAAGGTAAGGTCTTACATACTTCTGAGGCAAGCACTTGACTGACAGGAATCTTCCCAGACCTTTAGCTAGCTATCTTTCTCGTGGAAAAGAATATACATTATCGGAATCCACAATGACAAATTTTCCCTCGGGACTCTGAGGGGATTTAGTCCTCATCTTCCACTTCATACCCCTTCATATCCGAAGTGTCTTCTCATGATCTTCTGGGTAAGGGGTGTAAAGGACAAACTTGCTAACTGATTTAGGAAAGCACATCCCAGAATGTTCTAGAATGCTCTACTTGACCATTTAATTCAGCTCAACCTCTGATCCCTTTCTTTTTTTATTTGTTTGTTTTTGTTTGTTTGGCTTTTTGTTTGGTTTGGTTTTTGAGACAGGGGTTTCACTGTGTAGCCCTGGCTGTCCTGCAGCTCTCTCTGTAGACCAGGCTGGCCTTGAATTCATGGAGATCCACCTGCCTCTGCCTCCTGAGTGCTGGGATTAAAGGTGTGCAC
>LOJH01027803.1:0-17948 GCA_001685095.1 Ellobius talpinus
TGACAGCTACTGGCGATGTTGAATCCTGTCCTTGTACCTTCTTTCCCTGCTCATGAGCTCCAATAATTTCCTCAATCATTTCAAACCCTTTTTATTATTGTCTATGTAAAGCATGAATCTCCTGGCCTGTATATATTTCTAGTTATTTCATTGAAGCACCTAGCCTATGATCCTCATTCTGTACATGTGATTCCAAGGTCTGGAGCTTTTCCTTTAAAGATAATACCTCATCCTTGGACATTATTTGGATAGTGTGTCGATTGCTATCCTAGAGAGATACTCTATCTGCTAACCTATCATAACTTTTTAACAAATTTTGATTTCAAATTCAACAGTATGAATTCTTTCAGATAATTTCTCAGTACCTTTAGACATAGATTCAATTTTGTCTGTCAAATTAATGTTATCCTTTTCAATAGTAATTTTTTAGGTACCTTTTGAATTTCAAAGTTATTAATCCTGTCAGCTAGCTGTTCATTGTTACTCTGTAAAGACTGTATTATTTCTAAAAGTGCCTCATTCTTGATTCTGTTATCAAACCATTTTCTTAAGGATGTAATATGAAGGAAAAAACTGAGTCCCAGTATCCATTAAATGGATGTATCACAATAGCCATATAAGCCTTGCAGAATACAATACATAATATTAGCCAAAAAATTACTAAAAATTCAGTGGTAATATCTGCAATTATATAACTTTCAAGTTTATTGATTTATGAATTACCTGTTATGAGGTCTGGTAAATTGTTTTAGGTGTAATAATCTTTATTCTCGTGGTTGCCAAGTTGAGACTACCAGCGATATAACTGGTGGCAACATGAATATTCTTAATCTTCTTTGGATTTTTTTTTGCCTTGGTTCTGGTCTGGTTAAATACTGAGAAATATTCTTGTTTGAAAAAATAAAAGCAATTAAATCAATTCTGTACACAGAGCAAGAAGCCCAGATCTCAGGAGCCAGGAGTATAAACTGGAAGTTGTGCAAATCTCCACACAGCAGGGAACATGGCAGGGAATGTGGCAGTAGGGGCAGAGGGCATGTGTGCACTTGGGAAATTTCCAAGTCGCCACATACAGTTAGCTCCACTGTGGCAGGGGTTTTTATGAAAAAAAGCCTCACTTAGTAGATAAAAGCAAGTCAAGCAGGTGGGGTGGGAGACTTTCTGGGCTGTGGACTATTTAGACCTTTAAGCCAATCTACCCAGTAGGTGTGGAGTTTGGATCCATGTGGACGCCAGAGGACGAAAGATGCTAAAAAAGAAATCCCACACTAGCTCAGAATTGAGTATAATAAAAGGGCATTTATTTAGGGGTAGACTCACAGATCACAGTCCTCTGCTGGAATGGGGAATAGCAACCGAATCCTGCAGCTAGAAAAAAGAGGCTGGACAGGTGCTTTATATCAGCATATATAGTATTAGAGGGCACGCCACAGTGGGCAGGTAACTTAAGGCAGTTACTGGTGGTAGGAATTCCTACAGCAGAAGCTGGTTACACACACACGTGTAATGGTAAATAGTCAACAATAGCAGCCAGATAATAGTGTAGAAGTACTTGCTCTGGGCATATAATATAATTTAATTTTAGTAAATTTAATACCACATGACATATTTAAGTATCTCATAAAACTCTCTTATTTCTTAGTCAAGATTCTCACTCAATTTTTTTGTTTGAATAAAAAGCATTCTTCTGAGTGCTTGTCTTTTTATAGCAGTGCTTTTCAGTTTTTTAAATTTTCTTCATGAGCTTTCATCTCTGTGTAGACTGCATGTGACATACCAGGGTACAACTTGCATTTCACCATGAGCTCTCAGTCCAGAGCACCCTTTCTTGCTTTGTTCCTTGATCATCACTGTGTATGAATAAAAGCAAAATGTGGTAAATATTCATAACATTTCTCAGTGAAGAATGCTGAATGTAAACCTAACAAAATACAGCACGGATGAAAAAAGATGTCATTTTTAATGATGGTACTCAAAGGGACACATTTGAATTCATGGAGAACAGTAATTACTCAGCAATGCTTTTCTCTTTTATTTTGCTGGCTTACGTTTCATATCCTAAGTTCCTTTACTTTAAAACAATTTGCCATTTTCACAGATGAGATAAAACCTATCTCAAATTTAGTTCTTAAACATTTTCAGAATTATCTTTTTATTGAATAATGAACTCTATGATCACAAGGCTAGGAAACTTCTGTCCCCACATAAAACTGACTTGAGTCAGTGGATCGAGTCTGAGGAAAATGGTGTTTCTTGAGCTGTAGTCTGTTCACTAAATGCTTTTGGAGTCAAGGCATACTGAAGAAGAGATCATTGGCAGAATCCCATTTACAACAGGAAAATAAAAGATCTGGGACAAAATCTAACCAAAAAAGGTAAAAGAACTTCCTAATGAAAGTTTGTATACCTTTAGAAAGACAGAAAGAGACAGTAAAAACTGAAAAGAGCTCCCATGCTCAAGGAGGGGGAAGAGTCAGGCTAGACCTGACCCACAAGCTTCTCTGAGGACTGGCTTTCATTTCAATCCAGCTCAGCTGTGACCGCTGTGAGGCACAGTGATAATCAGCATGAGAAGACATTCTTGAAGGTGCAACCACAGACTGAAGAATGTTACAGAAAGCCCAAACTAGTGAAACTGCACAGAAAACTGACTCCAACTGATGAGTCTACAGCATAACTTTTACCCCTAAGCTTCAGGGAATAGCTTGGAAGAATGAGAAGAAAGATAATAATAACAATAAGATTGGGAATTTTGCTGAACGACCAACTTCTAGATATGTCAGGCAAATTGCTGCATAATTGAAATCTCAAATATGGATGCTTATAATAGACCTGGGCAAGTATAATACCATTTGACATGACAATGTGAATTTGTCATATTCATACATAACATATTCAATGCGTCATATTCATATATAGCATACTCAATAGTTGTATATGCTCATAAATATATATAACACATATTCAATGTGAATATTGAATGTTATACATTTATTAACATATGCAACTACACACACACAAACCATACATGCATATACATAACAATATATCTGAAAGGTAACAGGTGACAGGTGGTAGGGCATGGGAAGGGGTGAAAGAAGGAAAGGGGGTACAGAAAATGATGCAATTATCTTTCGTGTAGTCTTTAACCATCATTGAGGAAATTTTACTTTGCAACAGATGAAGACCAATACAGAAAACCAAACCAATCAAAATTCTCTGTTGTTGGCCCAGTGCCAGTTTATAGGCCTACAAAACACTTCTACACCTAAGGAAACATTGTGGAAGAAAGGGCAGAAAATTTTAAGAGCCAGTATATGGAGTTTGCTGCAATATTGTGTCTTTAAGTAATGTCAGATGATCCATGTTTAAAGTAGATTAATGTCTTAATATCCTCATTATCAAAAAGGCATAAGTACATAATTAGAGTCAGTGCTTCCAGACCATGCCCTAAATCTGCTCTAAGGATATATTCTCAGGATAATTGCTTTTCTCTCCGAGGAAAGTTTCATGATTCCCTTTATTCAAAGATAAGTCTTTTCTCTTTTAGTGTGTTCATAAGTAGCATCTACTTTCCATTACTCAGTCTGACCACATGAACATTTCCTTGGATATTTCTATTAATAGTTCCACATGCCCCTGCCTCCGTTAATAACTTTGTAATTATAATAAAATGATTAGAAGTCCTCATCGCTGGGTTTGCCTCTGCTAAATGATGGGAAAACACTCCTGCTGGGGTTAACCCCCCAGCAGAATCCAAATGATCCACCAAGAATTACATCTGTAATAATTTGACTTTTCTTGCCCTTGCTACTTTTCCCGACCATCAAATAAGATCTTTATTTTTCCCTCAAATCTCTAAAGCCCATCATGATTTTTCATGTATGGGATGTCTGGCCCACTGATAAAGTCAGGTTGATGTTTTGTGCAGCTGTTGCCTATTGGAACCCTCACATGTCACTCTGAAATCTCACACCTTCTTAGTTAATGCATTGACACATTATAGGGTGGTGTTCCCTTAACTTGGGTATTCATTAAATGCTCAGTTGTGGGGCCTAAATATTCTGATGACCAAAGGTGCAGTCATGTTCTCACTGAGGAAGTGTGGCAGTAAGCCGAAGAAAGCAGGCAGCAGAATCAGGAAAAGTAGTTCCGCTGAGCCTGGGAGGGGATTTACAGTGTGAAATATCTAACCTGACCAGTGTTTCACAAATCATTGACAACGACGAAATACAAGATTGGGTTTGGATACACATTTTATTTTTTACTCTTTGTAACTTGTGAATCCCAAACTGGAAAGGGGGTGAGGGGAGGAGAGAGAAAACTCTGTAATTGTTATCTCTCGTTGCTGTGAAGAGAATCTCCGGTGGAAACTGCTCAATCAGGAAAGGGTGTTCCCATCTTACTGTTTCATGGAGTTCGGGCCTTCGACATCGGCTCCACACATTTGCTCAGAAATCATGGCAGCTGAAGAAAGTAGCTGAGGTTGTTACTTCCTTCTTGCCAGACAGCAGAGAGGAGCAGGGGAATGTGGGAAGTGGCAGGAAAGGAGTCGCACCACGTGTGTACCCAATGACCTACGTCCTCCAGCAAGACCCACTCACTGTTTCCCCACCTCCCATTCATACCAGCAAATTACTAATGCAGCAAGAAATTATCAACTAATTTGACATATCAGAGACCTCAGGTTTTAATTAAGGATACAACGAGAAGTGTCCTTTCATTCCCTAGTAAATTATTAATCCAATGAAGTCAACAGTCAAAATTAGCCACAACAGAACCTGGCTGACTTTGCTGCCACATTTGGCCACTTTATCTTACTTTGGCAAGCCCTTCTTTTCCGACTTAGTGTATGAAAAAACTCCCTCCATACTTCAGGGAAAAGCGGTTTTTTTTTTTCCAGTATACCACTCCCAGCCAGCAGAGGTCTAATATTATTTTACAGTGGGGGTATGCTGTCATTGTGGGAGAGACCATAGCCTTAGACTCCAGAATTCTGTTAGGAAAAATAATGTTCTGCTTCTATTCTTCCCCATGAGCTAAAATATTTGTGAGAGTGATATTGATCAAATTTGTTCTAACTGAGGAAAACATACATGACAATTGCACTAAGAGTAGGGGCAGGAAGGGGACCATTGACAAGGCCCAAAGAGGCTGAGTACGGCTAAGGTAAACCAGTCCAACCTTTTCAACTCCTTGAGCCAATTGATTCCCTTTAATATTACAACTCCTTTGGGCTAGATTTTCAAACTTACAACTGAGAGAATTCTTTTAGAAAAGGTCTCTCTCACCAAAGTTAAATTAAAGACTTTACTTTTTTGAATCGAGTAAAAATGACATTATAAAGTTAATTTACTGACTTAATAATTTTTTAGCGGCATGCAATCAAATTCCCAAAGTATACCTTTAGTGGTCATTTCGATGGTACAACCATTTACATAGTTCGATTTCTTTTTATTTTTTTAGTTTTGAACTGTATTCCAATGATATAGGCTCATTAACTATTACAGTGTCCTTGTGAAGTCCCCAGGGGACAGGTAAGCTTATCTAATGACATTATAGCATGCGCTCGCTTGTCCTTCATGACATATTTCAGTGGAGGTTGAATAACAAAACACCAGGTCACCTATGTAAGTACCTAGCTATCTAAAGAAGCAATTACTTCCCTAACTGTTTAGGCAGGAGATCACTGCAAACACCTGCCTAAAGATCACAGCATAATTCATCAGTGTCCATCATAGGAACAAGTCTCTAGTAATCCCTGTGGTGACAAAGAAATTTAGGCAACCGAGGAAAGCTGGGAATAGGAGGGGTGGCTTTCCCCAAGGAAGAACATACCAATTAGCTGTCCAGTACTGAACAGTTAGCCTTGAAAAGATACACACAAGTAGCATCATATGGATTGAATATATAAGTAGGAACTTATAGCATATTCCTTTTTTGGGGGGGTTCCAGAGAGGGTTTTTCTGTGTAACAATCCTAGCTGTCTGGGAACTTACTGTGTAACCAGGCTGGCCTCGAACTCACAGAGTTCCACCTGCTTCTGCCTCATGAGTGATCGGATTAAAGGCATGTGCCACCACTGCCCAGCTCTAGGTATATTTTTAAATGCATTCAATAAAAATTAGTTTAACAAAAGAGATAATGAATTTGAAGGAGAGTGGTAAGGGGTGTGTGGGAGGGCTTGGAGAAAGGGAATGGAGGGAAGAAATATTGCTATTAAGTTATAATCTCAAAAATAAATTTAAAAACATCTGTTATAGCTGTGTGGTGGTAGTGCACACCTTTAATCCCAGCACTCAGGAGGCAAAAGCAGGCAGATTTCTGTGAGTTTGAGGCCAGCCTCAACTACGAGAGCTAGTTCCAGGACAGGTACCAAAGTTACACAGAGAAACTCTGTCTTGAAAAAATAAATCTGTGATGATGTACGTGTGTGAATATGAAACGAATGTAGTATCTGTTATAACATGCACTAAATATACATACTATCTGATATGCACTAAATATACATGCTATCTGATATGCACTAAATATACATACTATCTGATATGCACTAAATATACATACTATCTGATATGCACTAAATATACATACTATCTGATATGCACTAAATATACATACTATCTGATATGCACTAAATAGATACCTAGCCAACACATTTTAATAATTTTGATTTTCATTTATTTTATTGTATGTGTTTCACCCGAGTATATGTCTATACCACATGCAGACAGTGCCCACTATGGCCAGAAGAGGATACTGGGTGCCCTAGAACTAGAGTTAGAAGTGATGTGAGCCATCTTATGGGTGGCAGCAATCAAACCTGGGTCCCCAGGAAGAGAACTCCCGAGTGCACTCTCTCCAGCCCATGACTGACACAGCTAATGGAAATTCTATCTGTATCTTGTGATTTGTGTAGTATATACAGTCAGTTTAACAATACAGTTTCTAAGTATACTTCATATTATTTCTAATATTTAAATTGTGCTTAAATTACATAAAAATTCAAATTAAAATATTCAAATAAAACTCAAGTAGAATATTTTTCATTATTATGAAAAATATTTTTCCTTATAACATGATTTTTCTTTGTATTCCTTAGTAAAGCAGATAAGGAAGGTAAGTAGCCAATATTTTCCTCATTAAGATTCAAGTTTATATTCAGTTTTTCACTTGCATGAGCTGAAATTATGGAGCCCATTCTTTATGGAGAGACACCTTGCTCAGCCTAGACCTGGGATGGGGGTTGGTCCTGCCTCAATGAGGTGATGAGACAGACTTAGTTGACTTCCCAGGGGAGGCTTTACCCTCTCTGAGGAGTGGATGGGGTAGGGTGGGAGGAAGGTTGAGGAAACATGGGGAGAAGAGAGTAGGGGAACTGAGATTGGTGTGTAAAAATAATGATAAATCAGTAAAAAGATTTTTAAAAGGATAAAAATGAAAAACTAAAAACAAACAAAAAAATTTAAAAACCCTCTAAAATGAAGTTTGAAATGTTACACTCTATGAAAGAAGAAATAGTCTGATAATTAATACTTTTGGTTAGGTTTTTTTCACCTAGCAAGTTTGGGCTCCAAATATGGAAGCCAACTAATAGTCAGAACTTTGGGCATTGAAAAACTGTTCCCAAAGCCTTGTGATGAGTTGTACTCTGAGCCACCTGGGTCTTATTTGTATAATTTGTCTTCTTCTGGAGGGTAAGCCTCAGAATCTCCTGCTCATTAACCGATTTATAAGCCAGTGCCAAGAGCATAGCCTGCCATGTGTGAAGCCAATGGGAGAGTTATTAAAATAAAATAGATTAATTTTGTCAACCTTAATCAATAAATAAATAAATGAAAAAAGACTCAATCTTAATATTTTAATCTAATTTTATCTAAAATATTTTACATATTTTTCCAATTCAACTTTTTTTCTTATGATTTAGTGACTCCTCATAAAATTAGCATTGTGAGATAAAAAAAACTTAAAAATGCTTGAGGATCTACTGACGAATTCAGAGTTCCTTAAATCCCTAATATGGTATTTTCTGAATTTTTATGTTTGCTTTTGATATTTCCCACCTTTTGAAATTCCTTAGGTTTTGTGTATCTATAAATAACATCACTTTGGTTTGAATGAGTTTGAGCTCCTATTCTTCTTCCTCTATTTGGAGATATATAACATATATATGTATATATATATGTATATATATACATATATATATATATATACACACACACATATATCACAGTCTTGAAATAATTATATGAATCTACAATATCACTCCTGGAGATAACTTAAAGGGAATTGTGTGTGTGTGTGTGTGTGTGTGTGCATGTGTTGGGGACTGTGTGTGTTTGTGGATGTATGGGTGTGTACATGCCTGTGTGTGTATTATATTAGTTATTGTTTAATAAAAGACATGACAGAAGCAACTTGAGGGAGAAGGGTTGGTTTTCATTCACAGCTCAAGAGTATGCAGTAAACCAAGGCAGAGAAGCTGCGGGGTCATGAGGGTGAAGCAACTGGTCATTTGCCCAAAGTCTAGAAAGAGAGAAAGAGATTGACAGTGGCCAGTTTGCTTTGTCTTTTTATAGAGTCTGGGACCCAAGCCCATGAGACAATGTTACCCACACTTAGGGTGGGTCTTACTCCTTCAGTTAACCTAGTCTATACAACCCTCCCAGACTTGCCCAGGGATTTCTTTCCAAGGAGGTTCTAGATCCTATCAAGTCAACAACCAATATAAACCATTAATCTGTGTGTTCATGTTTCCACCAGTAACCATGTCAGAAATATTCAAAGATCCACCAGTCAAGGTAGCAAAAAAATTAAAGTTAACACCACTGTCTACCACCAGCAGATCTGACAATTAGTCATGACGTATTCCTGGATTAGATAGGACATGGCCATGACTATGAATGGATGACACAAAATGACCCGAGGAAAACTTTCAAACACAGAATGAAGGAATGAACTCAATAAAATGAAATTATGTACATTTAAATTTATAGTAACAATAAGAAAATCTAAAGGGATCCTCAGGGGCCAAGTGTCAGTAATAGTGTTCCTCTTAATTTTGTTTACAGAATGTAGACATGCCATGGGAAGCACCCAGAGAAGCGCTCTGATGTGTATAATTGTCTGCACATATTTTATACCTCAGTAGAAGTTTCTCAAAGGTCCGTTGTGCTATTATACACCTGTAATTCCAGATATATTTGGAACACAGAAGTAGGATAATCATGGACGTAAAGAATGCTTTGGTTATATATAGTGAGACCCTATATTTGGTGATACACATAATTTTGTGGTAACCAACAGTTCTCTAATTGGGTTTCCAACGCTCTCAACAAGATGGAAATGGTGTCCGGTATTGGAAACCTAGGGCAAGTGAATTATGGACTTGGAGGAGGGTCTACAGCTGTTTCTTTCCTAAAGCAGTAGAATTCCTCAATGCATTCTAGACATCTGTCCGTATATCCACAGATAAGTGTAGTCTTTTTCTCCTCTCTTCAAGAGAAACTGTCTCTTTGCAACAGATAGAGATCATTACAGAAATCCTCAAGCAAACAAAATGCAGAATTGTTGAGTCCAGTGCTAATGGTGCATCTACAAAGCACCCCTGCACCTAAGACTTGGGTAATGTTAAGGAAGAGGGGTACAAAGATTGTGAGAGAGAGATCTGGAGTTTGTTGTGAAGCCATACACACAAATCTTACCATCCCAAATATCCAATCATGTGCTAAGCAAAGACGACAAGAAATATGTGAAGTGGAGGAGAATGTCCATGAAGCTCAATCCTGAACCAAGAAATATAGGCAATTGACGAAAGCTGAGAACCGGAGAGGCGGTCTTCCCCAGGGAAGGACTTAACAAGCTGGGAGCCAGCATTCATTGTTCTCTGCTTTCTGAATGTGGGTGCAATCTGAGACACCGCCTGAAGTTCCTGTCTATGTGACATTACCACCTTCAGCTACTTTTGTCACAGCAACCAAACAAATAGCGCCTAATACAACTCCTGTTTCCGTGGGAATCTCTGACCCTGTCTTATCTCTTACAGAAGTACACATCCTTATTCTACCCACCACCTTTCAGTATCTCATTGTGAGCCGCTTTCCTTGATACACTTGACAATAACTTTCCCTGAGCATTCCTTCTTGTTTTTGAGCTTACTGTTAAGTTTCTTGAGTCTACAATAACAAAGCAACACTAAGTGGGCAGCTTACAACAAACACTGAAGGGGCATAGTGGCTATGAAAATTCTAGGTAAAGGGTATTCTTTCCCTGTTCTTAACTTCTGATAATTGTCAGAATTCCTCACATCTCTACCTGGGCAGTCATTTGGTTGTGTGTATGTTCACATTTCCCTTTTCCTACACAGATATCAGCAATTATGTATTTGAGGTCTGTGATGGTTAATCTCTCTTTTTTATTTAATAAGATCTAGAATCTTCTGGAAATTCTGGGGGGGCGTTATTTTGATTACAATAACTCCAGGGAGAAAGCCTCTTTATTAAGAGTGGCAACATTCTAGTCTTGGATCCAGGACTATATAAACAAGAAAGTGGACTGATCACAAACATTCATCATTCTCTGCTTCCTGATTGTGGACAAATGTGACCAGCCACTTCAAGCTACCAGCTGTGAAGGACTGTAGTTTGGGACCATGAGCCAAAAACAACCATTTCTCTCTAATCAGCTGTTGTCAGTATTTTTACCACAGCAACAGCCACACAAAATGAAGATCGAGTCTAACAATCTCATAGGACCTCCTCTTGACTCAATCCTATCTACAAAGGCTCTCTTTTCAAATAAGGTCACATTCACAGGTCCCAAGTGAACGTGAGTTGGAAGGGGACATTGATTATTCAAGAGCCAAGCAGGTTCTCGAATCATTCTGGAAACAAAGCTTTGAGCATGTCTGGGGGAATATCTAGAATAGGTTAATTACTGTAAGAAAACCAACCCTAAATAAAAGAAGTAATATTCCATAAGCCGAGGAGAGATCTTTGAGGGAATAGAAGGAGGGTGTTGTATTAAACGAAATAGAAAAAGCAAACTGAGCACCTGCAGTGACCAAGTGCCTCTTCCAAAACTCTGTCCTCAAAAGAAAATGCTTGACCAAGGTTTAATTCAGCTCCCCCTCTACACAGATTTCAATCACAATAATCTACAAAGAGCTAAGCACATAACAAACATGTGCAAAAGTAACAGCTCATGAGTTCCTGGGTGACAAGATGTCAGCTTCAGATGACAGGAATGTATGAGATACAATGGTTCCTTGTAGATGGAAAGGCTCATGTTGTTCCAACCTTACCGTCTGCTACATCCCATCTCATAAACCCACAATGTCAAGTCGCCTGATGTTGGTCATGTGTTCCCTTGTTTGTTTTTATGTTGTGGAGAAAACCCAGGGCCTCTCTCTTGCTGGGGAAGTGGTCTCCATTAATCTAAATCCTGAATCCAAGATGATCTCATTTTAACATATACTTGCAAATTACAAAATTTGTACAAAATGTATAAAATACACACATACATACATATATATACATATATATATATAATTTTGTAGATTGTGATTAAAAAGCAAACAGAATAAGTTTAAAACAAACAGTGAAATGTTGCGAACTAGACATGTCCACAGAACTCACACATCTATATACCCCCCACAGAAGCACACACATATACATAAATTTAAAAACATATTTATTTGTTTTAATCTTTAAAACATTTATTCTTACCATCACTGATGTGTGCAGACACAGATGTTTTAGGTACAGATTTCAGCTGCTGCAGACGCACAGCTTCACTGGGAATTTTTTCCAACTGGGGTCGTTTATTGACTAAACATCAGATACATGTTTTGTAAATGTTCCACAAAATTTTCCTTTTTTCAGTCATTGTACATACCAACTACAGTTGACCTTCCCTCCCCTCCTCTTACTCCCCCTGCCTCCCCCCACCCCATCTCCTCAGAGAAGGTAGGGCCTCCAATGGGGTGTCAGCTAAGCCTGGCATATTGAGTTGAGGCAGGAACAAGTCCCTCCTTCCTGTATCAAGGCCGAGCAAGGTATCCCTCTATAGGGAATGGAATCTAAAAAGCCAGTTCCGGCACCAAGGATAAATCCTGGTTCCACTGTCAGGAGTTCCACAAATAAACCAAGCCATACAACTCTCATGCACATTAAAAGGGACTAGTTTGGTTCCATGTAGGTTCCTCAGCTGTCAGTCCAGAGTCTATGAGCTCCTGCTAGCTCAGGTCAGCTGTTTCTGTGGGTTTCCCCATCATGAAGTTGCCCTCCCACACACCCCGGCGAGCTCATGTAATCCCTCAACCTTCTCCTCAACTGTTTTCCAAGAGCTTGGTCCAGTGCTTGGCTGTGGCTCTCTGCATCTGCTTCAATCAGTTCCTGGATGAAGGTTCTATGATGACAGGATACTCACCAATCTGATTACAGAAGAAGGGTAGTTTAGGCACCCTCTCTACTATTGCTAGGAGTCTCAGCTGGTGTCATCCTTGTGGATTCCTGGGAATTTCCCTAGCACCATGTTTCTCTCTAACCCCATAATGGCTCCTTCTATGAAGAAGTATCTTTCATTGCTTTCCTTTTCAACCATCACCCAACTTGACTATCCTATTCTCTCATGTTATCATCCCCTCTCCTCACCTCTTCCCCTCACCCCTGCCCCAGTTTACTCAGGAGATATTATCTATTTCCCCCTTTACACATGTCCCTCTTAGGGTCCTCCTTGTTACCTAGCTTCTCTGGGGCTGTGGATTGTAGCCTGGATAATAGATTTTAAAAAAACCTACAATGAAAGTCCCAAATATCTAAAATGAATCTTTCTTAGCTCCTCTGCAGATGCTGTCTTGTTTCTTGTTCTTTGCTAATATCAACCTGTGTAACCACTAAACCAAGACATTGTCTCACTTAATCCTCACAGTAAGCTAGTGATAGTGTCTTAGTTTGTATTCTAAAATAGAGAATGAAAAAGCTCTGTAGTATGAGGCATATATAAATTAGTGCAGAGAAAAGTGAACACCCACTTCCTGGTTTCCGCCAAAGGCAGCAGGGATCAGAACATCTAAAAAATTTACACTGCCTCTAAGAAAGTAATGTAAAGTATGAGAAAGCTGTTCTCATTAAAGAATATGCCTTGGGTCATTCCAGCTTTGCTGCGAGCCTCTTACAGCCCAGGAATCAGGAGAAAAGACACACAGCTGATGCTTGAATTGGAATACTGCCAGAGCAAGGTGAGGCTGAGCGCCCATGAATCATTCTGCAGCTGAATTCACGATAAGCCAGAAGAGATGAGATGGATCATCAGAACCATTTGCTACTGATACAGAGAGTAAAGATTCACAAGGTAACACAGATTGTACAGGGACCACATCAAGACTTGTACTCATGTCTGCCTGAATCTAAAGGCTAGCTTTCAAATAGACACAGTCAGTCCCTGCCAACTACAAAGCTAGAAGATATAGGTCTCCAAGTTGCATCGACTTTGACACAAACTATAAATCAGGAAGAGACAATCCCAAAATTCACTCAGATTCAGTAACTCACACATAAAACATAAGCTATATAAAGTTCTTTAAAAACCTATTTTACTCATGGTTAGAAAGGAAACAAATACAAATTAAAATGAACCAGAGAGACATGCATAGAGCAGAACTTACCGTGAGGTCTCATGTCTCCTCCCACGATCAGAATGCAGGACTGCTTGCATGGGTGATGGACTGCGCATGGAGTATCCTCACCACAGTCATGGTCTCCTCCCACAATCAGGATGCCCAACTTCTTGCATCAGTGAGTGATGGACTGTGCATGGAGCACCCTCACCACAAGAACTCACAAAGGCCTCAGCATCCAGGTTTTAAAAACTTTTTAAACTTTGGAATAGGCATTTTTAATAAATAATTTCTATCTGGTTGATCTCAAACTCCACAATGATGGAAACCACAGGAATTAAAGTCCTTACCTAAAAGGGAGAGGTTGTTGTATTTCTAACAAAGACAATTAAAACTCTGAACCTATCTAGCATGGCTATCACGCTTCTAGAATCTGGTGGAGCAAACTTCACACACACACACACACACACACACACACACCTAAAAACAAAGAACAACAAAACCCCACCCCTATCAGACTTGACGTAGATTATCACTCACCTCAAGAACAACATCTGTTTTGAACAAAACCAAATGCCTTATTGAACCCTATGAAACATGATAAATCATACCCACTATAACACATACGTCTCAATGTGCCTCTCTCTTCTGCGAATGTTGTTATTGGCTCTCATTCATTTTAGAATAGCATATTAAGCACCTCAAGACTGTCTCTGTCTACACTGCCAAGATCATAGTCTTCACTCTTCCTTGTATTCTCTAGGACTTTAAAACCACTGTCCATTCCCCTAATGGCACCTTCCTACCATGAGCAACAGCCTGAGTAGCAAAGTGAAAGGTGGCACATACTCACCTTTCTCCAAAAGTTATTTCCATTTTCTTTTCTGTTAGTAATTCAGATTAAGACAAAAGCTTAGGACTTTTGCTATGTTTATGAAGAGATTGTTCGCTGGATTAAAGTGTTATTTGAAGAAGAGAGATGGGACAACATGAGAAAGAAGGATAATTCATGCCCAAGTTCAGCAGGTAAATAACAGAGTTAGGTCAGAGGCTCAATAACTCCTACCATGTAGAGCAGTGGTAATATAGCTCTCCCCATGTGGAGTCCTTTATTGCCTGAAAACTCTAAACATGTACAAACTTCTCCTAGGAAGTTAACTATATGCACATGCAAAGAGAGAAAGAGAGAGAATATGAGCTAATAAACTACACTTCCAAAACCTGATACATAATCAGTATGGACCACTTATCTGGCTCTTTATTGTACAAAACCTAAAAAGTTACTAAGATCTATTATTTCTCATTATTTAAATATTCTTCCCATGACTACAAATTGCAGGAGAAAATAACTGATACTTCTATCTTTGCGTCATTGTAATCCAGCACAGGACCCAATGAAACTGTAATAACATTTATAGACTCCATGAGCAAATGAAGGAATAAAGGGAGAAACACAGGGAAGAACAGAAGAAAGAGGGGAGATGGAAGTAAGGAGGATGGTAAGGATTTTGAAGTTCATTTGATTGAAGAGAGGCTGAGTATGAGTTGATGTCTTTTCTAGTAGAATACTGGCCTCTGACTCCCCAGTTCCCACACCCAGCAGCCTCAGCTCTGATGGCAAGAGTTTAGTTAGCTCAAGAATCACATGCAACATAAGCTAAATGGCATCAAACTGCTCCTGGGTTCGTACCCAAGCCAACTTCCTCTGCAGGGAAGTAACATTTGTGCAGACTTCTAGACTACTTTTAGAATCTCTCCAGGCTACGGTGGCAACAATTTAGGAGACAAAAGGGAGCTAGTGGCATATCACATGAGCTGAACTGGAAAATGTCCTGGTCAATTAACAGCAAATGTCTCAGGCAATTAACAAACAGCCTGGGAGCAAAGATTATCTCTGCTGTTTGGCTCCATCCTGAAATGTTTACTGTCTTTTGTGTCTCTGATTTTATAGTTTCAGTGTTTTAAAGATGAGTATTCCACTCTTTCAGTAGTTTGTACATTGCCTCAAGGATCCAAACCCATTCCATCCATCATTTTCTCACACAACACCTAGCACATTGTTTGATTAAAGTAGGAATGCTTAAATATTTTTTAAATAAATAAAAAAATTCCATCCCAAATTTGAAGAGACTTTAAGTCTCTTACTCCCAGGTGGCCAAAGCAATGCAAAGATGTGCAGACAAGATACAAATGCTGAAGATTATATTTTTATTTGCCTTATCAAAATTAAAACAAGATCTAGACAAGATAATAAATGCTGTCAATCCTAGGTCTCAGGACGTGAAGTTAGGAGACCCAATATTTCAAGGTCATCATCAACTACCTAGCAAGTTCAAGCAAGCCCAGCCTGGGACTATGTCTTAAATGAATTAAAACTAACTAAAGTGTACTTACATTGGGAGGGGTTTTGGAAACCATTTAATTCAATTCTCCATTTATTGGATGTAAAACTTTTTAAAATGGCTTGCTGAGCATGCTTGCTGGATATATGGCATAACTGTACATAGACATCAGGTCCCAGACTCTTTTATCTACTGCTCTGATTTTTTTTTCTAAACAAGTCTTGTCTTATTACTTCTATAGTAACCAAGACAACCAAGTTTCTTTGTGTTTGTTTGTTGTTTGTTTGTATCACAGTGTTTAAGAGAATGTGCAGTACTTGGCCCATTTCAGATGTTTTCTTATTAACAGATAACAATCATGCTTGAATCTTTGTTACAGGATTGTGTCTGAAAGTCCGCCTTTCCTCCTGTCCTATTTGTGAATATAAGTCATGAGTCAAGGTCACCATCACTCCTGATTCCCTACCTATCCATTTACTATGCTCCTGCCTTATGGACCCTTGGTTAGCCTAAGACAATGGTTAGCCTAAGATAATGGCTCTTTACACTGCCAAGCTCACCAATGAAGCTGCTTATGTAACTCTCAACAATTTCCAAGAGATTTGCTCCGCAGTACCCCTGTCTCTTCTGAGTCCTGAACTTCTTCTCGCCCACTAGCACAATCTACACACTTGCATGTCTTCTAACTAAATAGCTATATCAAGAGACCCACCAAAAAATGATGTACGAGCTGTTGTAAAATATTTTTTTAAGGTGTGTAACATTTGTTTTTGCTGTGGAACATTTATTTAATGATGAAAGATGTTTGCATTCTTTTATGTTGCATTTGTTTAACTCTGTGAATCTGTGTTACTTTGTCTAAAACACCTGATTGGTCTAATAAAGACCTAAATGGCCAATAGCAAAGCAGGAGAAAGGGTAGGTGGGGCTGGCAGGCAGAGAGAATAAAAAAAGGAGAAAAAATCTGGGAAGAAAAGATCTAAGAGAGAGAAAAGGAGGAAGACTCCAGGGGCCAGCCAACAAGATACAGAGCAAGCCACGGAGTAAGAAGTAAAGAAAGATATACAGAAATAGAGAAAGGAAAAAGTCCAGAGGCAAAAGATAGATGGTATAATATAAGTTAAGAAAATTTGGCTAGAAATAAACCAAACTAAGGCCAGGCATTTATAAGAAAGAGTAAGCCTCCATGTGATTTTTTGGGGAGGTGGGTGGTGGGCCCCCAAAAGAGCAAAGAGCTGATAGAATAAAAAGCCACAAACAGCAATGAGGTCTAAACATAGGCAGATAAAATTCAAGGCCATATCATTGTAAAGTTAATTTTTAAATATTGTAAATTTGTAAAAGATATGAAAGTAAACAATGTGTACGTGATGACGATTATACTCACTGAGACAGTCTTGAGTGGTTACCAGATCTCTAATCACAGTTATTCTCCGCTTCATATTCTTCACCACTATATTATTTGCCCTTTCCAAAATCTTTCACTGGTTTAAAACTGGTGCAAGATAAGTATTAAAACCAATCAAACCTCCAAATATATACAATATCATACATGAAGAGATCATGCTGAATTTTTTCTTACAAATTGCTATCAGCATAATCACTTCCAATAACCTCATTTGACTCTACACCCAACACACCTACACATCAATTAACCATCAGATCTAAAAAATTATGATTCCTTGAATTTGTCCAGTTTCTATATTTCTTAAAATAGTCCTGAATATCTCTTTCTAGATTATTTATTAACTTAGACCCTGTCAGGTCACTCCACTTCCAGGCTTAACCTTTTCAAAACACAGAAGGGGATTGCAGACAAAGGCTAGAGTCCTGAGAACTTCTGTCTTTTCCACATCACAGAGTATCGTTTGTAATTTCAAAATTTGCCAAGAGTCTGCAAATTCTTATTGTTTTCTGCTGCAGGCATGTCTCCCAGAGGCTATGGCAAGCAGGTTCATTTGGCAACTATGGAGAACTCACTCTAACTT
>LOJH01027804.1:658-14031 GCA_001685095.1 Ellobius talpinus
AGATGGTCAAGTCCTACTCTGGCAGGTGATAATGGTAGGCATGGCTGGCTCCTACACCTGCTCCATTCCTTCCTCTGAACAGAGCCAGACCCCTCTCTGCCCCTTACTATTTCGTGTCCTCTCTGTCCTCAGTCTTCTAAAACCTCTGAGGTTAATTTTGGTTGGCTAGTGGCTAACTCGGCCCCCTGACTCCAAGCAAGCTTTGTCAGATCAAAATGCCACACAGTAGGACCTAGTTGGAAGAAGTGAATCACTTCTCTCTCTCTCTCTCTCCTCTCTCTCCTTCCTGCCTACAGAGGCAATGTGACCAGCCACCACATGCTCCTGCCTCCAGGCTTCCCGCACCGTGATGAACTGTATCCCTTTGAACTGTAAGCCAAAACAAATCCACCCTTCCTTAAGTTGCCTCTTGTGAAGAATTTGGCCACAACAGTGAGAAAAGCAACTAACACGTGTGCGGGCGACGTACACGTGGGAACCCAAGAGTGCCGCTCGTCACACACAGCAACTAGCAATTAAGTGAAATCTTGAGTCAAGCAGAAGAGGGATTAATCCAAAAGCTGCTTGTATTTTTTCCATGAGAAAGTGTAAAGTCTCAGGAATCCTGGGAACTGCTGGTGTTGTGGGAGTAGTGGCTCAGCAGTGTTTTATCCTGGGTGTTGCTCTGCACTTCTGTAAAGCGCAAATGATTTTTACTTGTGCATGCATATGTATATGTGTGTGTTTCTGTGTGTGTACCTACAGAGGCCCGAAGAGGGTGTTTGATCCCCTGGAGCTGGAGTTATAGAACTCCTTTCATGGGTGCTGGGAATCGAACTCAAGTCTTCTGGAAGAGCAGTGCATGCCTTTAACCACTGAGCCATCTCTCCAGTCCCTGATGGTCATCTTTAATTGTCAGTGTGACACAACCCAGAACTGGGAAAGAGAGCCTCAGCAGGGAATTGTAACATTGGATTGGCCCATGGATGTGTCTGTAGGGGATTAATTTAATAAGTCAGTTGAGGTATACTAACCACCCAGCCTCAGCCTCTGACTTCCATGCTCACATCTATGCATGTGTTCATGCATGAACATGTATCCATGGATACACACAGTTCAAAATGTGTACTGTTTATTGCTTCATGAGCATGCAGAGGATTTGATGCCTTTTTCTGTCATTTGTAGGCACCAGGCTCTCGTGAGATACCCAGACACACATTGCAGGCAAACCCCCTACACACAATTGTTTTAAAGTGGTTGAAGAGTGGCAGTAAAGAGTGTGTACGCATGTGGGAGCTGTTTAAGAAGTCTGGCAATGATGATAGTGGTGATGATGGTGGTGGTGGTGATGATGGTGGTGGTGGTGGTGATGATGGTGGTGGTGGTGGTGATGATGGTGATGGTGGTGGTGATGATGGTGGTGGTGGTGGTGATGATGGTGGTGGTGGTGATGGTGGTGATGGTGGTGGTGATGATGGTGGTGATGATGGTGGTGATGATGATGAAGAGGAGTTCTTGGATGTGTCCAACTTTGTGCAGATGATTGGTTTGGAAGAACCAAAATCAGTGGGGTGTCAAAGGCTACTGATTGGACTGGCACATGCCACACAAACAGCTTCCCAGCCTTGCAGTCTCAAGAGGGGGAATACAACTTCTGGAAAGTTCCATCTCCTGCTTTCCCTACTCCTATGAGGAATGGGCTGGTTAGTCTGTCTTCTCTTGTGTCTTTGCTTCTGTCTCTGGGGCTGTTGCAGAATCAGGCTGGCACACTTTGATTGGAAAGCTGTTGGCAGAGTGTTCATGTCCAGCTCTGGACTTCTGTGGAAAACCAGCATTTAAGTGCATGAATGGGGTTGTAACTCACTCAGCGCAGAGCTGGTCTCTTCCAAGAGCTGCCGGACTCAGAGAGCCTTGACCCCTGCTCTGTGGATCAAGTTTGCTGTAGCCAGTAAGATGCCAGTCTGTCTTCCACCCCTTCCCACTCGAGGTCACTGACTGCCCTACATTGAGATGTATGCCTTTAAGTCACTCTCTCAATCCTGCTCCCAAGTCCATGCCATGCTGGAAGCAGATGGTCTGTGCATGTGTTGAAGCAGGAGAGAGGTGCCACTTTGCCTGTTATCAGTAGCTGCACCCCAGTAACCCCCCAACTTGGAAAGTCCCACCTCTGTAAGATCTCTGTCCCTTGCTGTAGGAATACCTAGATGAAAGAGGTTTCTCTGGTGAGGTGGGTAAATGAAGGGCAGGATGGAGAAAATGGAACTAGAGGTTTGCAAATGCAGGAGGCAGGCTGCCTTGACCTGGTGTTAGGCAGGGGAAAGGAGGGTACCTGCCCACCAACGTGAGATGGGTACAAAAAACAAACATTATACAAACTTGGCACCGCCCACTCTTGCTTTCCTCTCTGCCTCCTCAGTACCCACAGGCCTTTCTCAGGAGCCTCTGTTGGATACATAGTATGTAGAACGTGGCTCTAGGTCATGGTAGGGTCTATGCAAGGTGGGGAGGGGAGGGGAGATCTGAAACAGGAGGTGCAATAAGAACCAGACCTGGTGTGGGGGCTGTGTTTGAAAGGTAAAGGGCCAAAGAAGAGGTATTTCCTACATTGTGAGTAATTACTGACTGTGCTCTTCGTCTCTCCAACCCATGCATGGTTTGTGAAAGCTGCCCCCTTTGTGGCATGGCCTTGTGGCTCATAGAACCTGTTACTCCAACATTAGCCCCTCACAGTAATGAGTTTAGAGATAGACCTTGTTGGAAATTGTCAAGGAGGAGTGAGGGGAGATATTGTTCATACAGAGATGCCTGGCACAGGGATATGAATGAGATAGCCCATAGGCTCATTTGCTTGAATGCTTGGTCTTCAGTTCATGGAACTGTTTGGGAAGGATTAAGAGGTGTGGTTTTGAAGGAAGGATGTCACTGGGGGCAGGCTTTGGGGTTTCCAAAGCCTATGCCATTCCCACAGTTAGTTCTACCTCATGTTTACAAATCAAGATGTGAGCCCCAGCCCCATGCCTGCCTGCCACAATGGTCATGAGCTCTCACACCCAAATGAAACAGTTTCTTTTATATGCTGCCTTGGCTATGATGTCTTATCACAGCAATGAAAAAGTAACTAAGACACCTGAGAAGACTGGCTTTTCCTGACCTTACACTTGATACTATCCCTACGGAAGGTGTCAGACCGTAGCAGCCACCTCGTCTCCAGGGAGAAGCCATGCTTACACTGTGAACCAAGCTGAGCAAGGGACAGGGGAAAGGCAGAACCTCGGCTCTCCATATCATAGGTGACTTGCCCCAGAGCAGCCCCCTCTGAGCTGATTGATAGGCTGGGTAACAAACCCTGCTCCCTCTGGAACCGTTTGAGTCAGAGTTTTCAGCAATTGAGTCAAAACTTTCCGGTGTCTGCTCTAAAGACTGTGTGATGTGAGCTGTCACGGAAATACAGAGTGAACATATGTCAGAGATCTTTCTTAATCCATCAGATCATCAGCACACGGGTGAGACGGAGAACGGTGTGAAGGAAAACCCAGAACCAAGCACACACAGGGAAACAAAGGGAGCTACAAGAGAAGCTGGGGCTGGGGCTCCACGGACAGAGTGGCAGTCTAACATACCTGAGGCCCTGGGCTT
Organism: Ellobius talpinus; assembly: GCA_001685095.1. Lineage (NCBI taxonomy): Eukaryota > Metazoa > Chordata > Mammalia > Rodentia > Cricetidae > Ellobius > Ellobius talpinus. Next base: position 4,274 of record LOJH01027804.1, read on the forward strand.
GATCCCCAGCACTTTATAAAACTGGGCACAGTGCCATAAAACTCAGGAAATAGAGGCAAAGGGATCAGATATTTAAAGTACATTCATAGCTGTATAGTGGATTTGAGCTGGATTGGGCTGAATGAGACCCTGTCTCAAGAAATAAATGAATAACTAAACAAGTTACAAGGAGATCATCAAGCCTGTCTTTTCACAAGGGAACACACTGTCCTTCTACCTGGGAGGTTTCATTTGCTCCTCTGTGGGCCAGGTCCATTTGTATTGACAGCATTGCGTATGCTTTGCAAAATGTCTTGAATCAAATGGCAGGCATAGACTACACAGAATGAGAAGATTTTGGACTAGACAATGTCTGAGTTTCTTCAGATGTCAAACTCATCACATGGGTCTGTCTGTGATGGCTGATGTCAGTTTGATTAAGAAATATCTAGGGCACATCTTTGGGTTTCATTGAGTTGGAGAGCTGGCTCCAGATACCACTGAGCCCACTAGAGAAATCCATGCTTACAGTTCTGCTTGGTGCCACTGCTGGGGTGCTGGGAAGGCAGAGGCGGGTGACCAGCTCTGCAAGGAGAGGCCAAGGCAAGGGCACAGAAGGCAAGGATGTGGTGTGCAGTGCTGAAAGGATCCTGGAGCAAAGGGAGGAGGGAACCCAGCAGCTATTTAGGAGTTGGAGCAGGCTGGACTTTTACAGCCGCCGTCAGAGGCATTTCATAAGTTAGCTTTTGTAAAGATGCTAAATGTTGTGTGTGTGGTCACTCTTCTTGTTGTGACAAAAATATCTGACAAAGCAACTCAAAGAAGGAAGTTCTTGTTTTGGCTCATGGCTGGAGCCTGCAGTCACTTGTGGCGGAGATGTTGTGGAGGGAGGGACATGGACACATTGCACCTGCAGGCAGGAAGCAGACCGAGGAAGACTAGCACTCAGCTCACTTTTTCCTTTAGATTTGGCTCAGAACCACCGTGGGGTGGTGCCACACACATCCGAGTGAGTCGGTCTTTCTGCCTCAGTTAAATCTTTCCGGAAACAGCCTCCTAGACACACCCACAGCCACAGTGTGGTTCCGAGTTGACAATCAAGATAGACCATTGCAATGAGCTTGTTCTTTAATGGCTTAGGTGGGCGTGGAAGACAGGTGAGGGTACTCCATACAATGCTAAATACTCATGTTGAGTATTTAGGGTATATCAGTGTGGCTTTCCAAATAACTGGCTGCACAGAACCAATAGGATATACAGGAGAAAGTGGGTGGTAAGGACGGGGAAGAATGAATGAGAGAGAGAGGGAGGGCAAGAGAGGAGGAGGAAGGAGGAGAACATATACACAGGCTGCTCTCAGGCCACCATTTGGTACACAGTAGTGAACTAGGGTTGTGACCTGTCCTGAGGACAGTGTCATTCGCTCTCTTATGCCACATCCTCAGGAAGGGATGCACCTGGCTGGAAGGTGCTGAGCAGGTTCCCATGGCAGGTGTGGTCTCTGACCCTTGCTTTCTGACCCCAGGAAATTGGTCTGTGTTCCTACTGCCTGTCCACGGGGTTTTGGATCAGCCTAGGGTTAGGCCATGGCCACAGGCTCTTCATGTATCCTTCATTGTCCTAGAATAGCCTGGAATAGCCTCTGTCTCCCAGGTAGACCCTCTAATGCCTTTGCCTTGTCAGCAGGCTTCTGCCTTTGAGGGCAGAAAACTCATCATGTCTAGTCTCTTGTGCCAAGACTGCAGGCTTTCCCACACATGCTCTCCTCTCTTCCCTGGCTGCCTCAGGTTATAGAGATGCACTGGGCCCCCCTTAGGCCTGTGTTAGATGGAATGTCACATACCTGTTGGTGGAAATACAGAAACACAATTCTGCTATGGATGTGGGCCACCTGCAAGGGAGGAAGCAAGGTAGCTTCAGGTACCATGTGTACATACCTGTGAGTGTGTGTGTGTGTATGTTTGTGCTCATGTGGGCAAGTATACAGATATGTGTGTGTATGCCAGAGATCAGTCTTGGGGATCATTCCTCAGGTACCATGCACTTTGTTTTTTGAGACAGGGTCTCTCACTGGCCTGGAGATTGTCAAGTAGGCTCTAGTGGGTGAGCCTCTGTGTTCTGCTTGCCCTTGCCTCCCTGGTGTTGGGATTATAAGTACCTGTCACTGATGTGGAATTCCCCTTTGTGTGCTGTGATTACCATTGGTGAATAAAGAAACTGCCTTGACCTGTTGATAGGGTAGAACTTAGGTAGGCAGGGAAAACTAAACTGAATGCTGGGAGAAAGGAGGCAGAGTCAGAGAGAAGCCATGTAGCCCCCGCCGGAGACAGACTCCAGATGGAACTTTAGCCGGTATGCCACAGCCACATGGTGATACACAGATTAATAGAGATGGGTTAGTTTAGGATATNAAACTGAATGCTGGGAGAAAGGAGGCAGAGTCAGAGAGAAGCCATGTAGCCCCCGCCGGAGACAGACTCCAGATGGAACTTTAGCCGGTATGCCACAGCCACATGGTGATACACAGATTAATAGAGATGGGTTAGTTTAGGATATGAGTTAGCCAGAAATACACTTAAGTTATTGGCCAAACAGTATTGCAAATAATACAGTTTCTGTGTGATTATTTCAGGGCTGGGCAGTTGGGGAAACAAACAAGCGACCTCCTTACAACATGTCACCATGCCTGGCTATTTTTTTTTAAACAAAGGTTTGAGAAACCAAATACAACAACTCATGCTTCTAAAGTGTGCTGGTTAGTTTTATGTAAGCTTGACACAAGCCAGAATGATCTGAGAGGAGGGTACCTCAACTAAGAAAATGTTTTTATAAGATCAAGCTGTAGGCAAGCTTGTAGGACATTTTTTTTAAATTAGAGAGTGATTAATTAGAGATTGTTAAAATTGTATTGCTTCAAATTGTAGGTGGTGCCATCTCTGGGCTGGTGGTTCTGGGTTCTATAAGAAACCAGGCTGAGCAAACTCTGAGGAGCAAGCCAGTAAGCAGCACCCCTCCATGGTCTCTGCATCATCTCCTGCCTCCAGGTTCCTGCCCTGTTTAAGTTCCTGTCCTGACTTCCTTCGATGATGGGCTACAGGGTGGAAGGGTAAGCTGAGTAATGCCCCCCAGTTGCTTTTGGTCATGGTGTTTCATCACAACCATAGAAACCCTAAATTGAGACATAAGGTGAGTAAGCACTTCATCCACTGAGTGTCTCTCTACCTTACACAAGATGGGGAGTCGGGTATGGTGGTCCATACGTCTGGTGTATCTCTTCGTCTGAGATGGTACACGGGCCAATGCAACAGGAACACGTGGCTCTGTGTGACTTTAGAGAACAGTGAGGGTTTCAGCTGTTTGCTCTGTCTGTTGTGCCGGTCCATAGGAAGCTGCAGGTCATACTGAGCTGTGTGCCCCCACCAATATTGTCTAATGAGGTGACAGATTGTATCCACCACAGCTGTCTTGTCAAAGAGGAAGCCAAGTCATTAAGTGTTAAAATTGTATTGCTTCACTGCCCCAAGCTGTGCTTGTTTCATGTAAACTGAATAACAATAAGAGGTCCCATGGTGGCTTTATAAGTGGCCTGTCACCTCCCATGGGGTGGGAACTCTGTGGTCACCAAGATTTGCTGTACTTCAAATGACCGAGATGACAAATGGACCATGCCTTCCTCCTTAATGACAGTCATCTATCTCTGCTGGTGGTAGAGGAACAGGCTGGGGCTGTTTATCTGCCTGCTCAGCTGAAGGCAGCTCCGTCAGGGGAGCCAGGGGTTCAAAGTGGTTCCAGGAACCTCCCTAGGTCAGAGAGCAGATCCCAGTGGGGCGGCTTCTCCATGTGCCCTCAACTTTCCCATCCCTAGATGTTTTCATTTCTGGTGGGAATGATCAGTTGTCCCTTCTTGTGTAGCTTCCTAGGCTATGGGCTGTTGTCCTATTTAGGGATTAAAATAGAGACCGTGGGCTCGAGAGATGGCTTAGCTGATAAAGGTGTTTGTCGCCAAACCTAACAACCAGCATTTGATCACTGCAACCCGTGTGCTGAAAGGAGAGTACTGACTCCCACATGTTGTCGCCTGCCATCCACATGCATCCTACACATGCATACACATATGCACACACCGAACTAAAATGAAAATATAATGTCATTGTCGTGGCATGTTGTCCTTAGGTAAGACACGGTTCTGGTCTTCTTGAAGTCAGAGGAGCTGTGATTGCCTGTGGAAGATCCCTGCAAGGGTCTGGCCCATTAATGGTCCCTGATGGAAAGCATAGGGGAATGTCGTTAGACTACCTGAGAGTCCAGTCACTTGCTCTCTCTGCCCCCAACCCTGCCTGCATCTATTTCTGCCTAGGCTGCCCATGGCTTTTCAGGGTAGCTAGAGTATATAGAAAGTAGAAGGTTATATAAAATGGGGGTGTTCCATTTCTGCAGCTTGAGGGATATCTTCGTTCATGCTGGAGTGAGAGCTTTTGGTGATGTACCTGTTCAGGGTCACCCACTGTGGTGACGTGAATGAAAATGGCCCCCATGGGCTTATCGGTATTGGTGCTATTAGGAGGTGTGGTCTTGTTGGAGTAGGATGTGTGTCACTAGGGGTGAACTTTGAGGTTACAGAAGCTCAAGCCAGGCCCAGTGTCACTCTCCCTTCCTGTTACCTGCCATCTAGACATAGAACGCTCAGCTACTTCTCTGGTACCATGTCTGCCTGTGTGCCACCATGCTTCCTATCATGATGAGAATGGAATAAACCTCTGAACTGTAAGCCAGCCCCCAGTGAAATGTTTTCTTTTATAAGAGTTGCCATGGCCATGGTGTCTCTTCACAGCAACAGAGCAATGAGTAAGACACCCACACCCCCTATAAGGAAGCCTAACAAACACATTCATCCATCAAGCTGGATTTGGGTAGAATAATTTTTGCTCGTTATCAGTGTCTGGGGAAAAGACATGCAACAATAACATAATATTTATCCTTGTAATCGCTCATGAGTACCATCTTCAGTGCCCTAAGGACATTCACAGGGGCACATAACTGTCATTACCGCCTGGGCCAGAGAGCTCTCCACCATTTCCAACATTAAGTCTTCACGCATTCCATAGGAATCCCCTGATCTGGGGTCCTCCATTTCCCGTTCTGCCTCTATGGACTCCCCTGCTTTCACTATGGCATATCGTTGGAATTCCTTGGCATCTGCCAAGTATCTGTTTCATAAATAGTTGTAGTTCCAAAGTTCATCATAGATTAGGATTGTATTCCTTTTTTTCTGGCTGTGTGATATTTCATGCTGCGTACACTCCACCATGCTGGGTTTCGAGACACCAGGCAGCCACTGTTGGCTGTAACTGCAGAGCAGGTAGAAGCTGAAGTCTTTGGTACAGGAGCATTTCTGGGAAGGAGGTTCCATTGCTCTCAGTCCACTATGACCCTATCTTTGCCAGCCCAGGGAAAGATGAGAGAATCTCAGGGCAAGGCTCTGGACAACATGGGAAAGCAAGAGCAAGCTGGCCCTGTGTTGGAGAAATGCCAGGCTAAACACAAGATGCCGATTTGGCAAAGGCTGCTCTTACATACAGAAGAGCGCCTAAGGCTGTTGCCATGGGGACAGTGGAGGCAACAAAGGCTCAGCTAATCAAGATATCCCCAGTGACACGCAGGGCTGCGAATCACCACTGAATGCTTGCTTCCCTCTGTGAACTCCAACTTTGTGCTGAGTGATTTGTGGTAGCCTTTGCCACTTCAGCTGGGTTCATGCTGTCACTCAACGTTGACCCTCAGAAGGACCCAAGACTCCTTTTCTTGACAAATGAGGAAACTGAGGCTCAGGAAGCAGTGGATGGATGTCCTTGCTCCCCTGGCTCCTAGGTTCTTCCACCTGCAAAACATTGCAGATACTCTGTCTAAATTGACAAGAACCTGAGTGGGTGTGGGGAAGGGCCCTCTCAATGAGGGGACATAGTGAGATGGCAGTGTGTGTGTGTATGTGTGTGCACGTATGTTCATGCATATAAAAACTGGAGGTCAATTTTAGGTATTAATCCTCAGACGTTGTTCACTGTTATTTTGAGACAAGATCTCTCATTGGCGGAGGGCTGACATTATTAGGCTAATTTTAGCTGGCAGTGAACCCCAGGGTCCTGCCTGTCTCTACCTCCCCTGTGCCAGGATTGAAAGCACGTGCCACCATGTTTGGCTTTTTTACATGGGTTCTGGGGCTTGACCTCGGGTCCTCATGCCCATTTGATGAACACTTTATCAGCTGTGCTGCATCTCCAGCCTGACTGCTGTTGTGCTCTTAGACACGTCACTAAGGTTACACCTATTAAAAACGTCTTCTGTGGCTAAATTCAGAGGTGCTAATCCAGAGGGGCATGGCGGTCCTGCCTATCTGTACTTCAGGCAGGGCTGTCTGAAGCCTTCAGGATGACATGAGTTGGGGACTCCTGAGAGGGTCCGTGGGCTGAATTTGTCAGTGGGGGAGGGGGAGACTAGGGTTCAGAGATAAAAGCAAGACCAAGGCCCCTGCCCGCCTCCCAAAGCCCCAGTACCTACTAATTAAGGAGACAGCCTTTTATGACCACATAGGTGAGTCTCTGGGTGGAGGATACAGGATGGAGGGACCATTTGCCATATCTCCAGCAAAGGACTCAACTTGTGGGTCTCAGGAGATGGAGACAGAGTGGCCACACTGTGGCTGTGGGCTACAGACATCAGACTGGTAAGGACTCCCTATTCATGTGAACTAAACCCTGCCCTTGGATGCTGAGTTGGGCCAGCAGAACCATCTCCCTGGCCACCAACACCCATTCACTCTTAGGGCCACTTGGGATTTTCATCTGCACTGCCCCTGGTGGAGGGGAAGGGAAAGAGCTGATCCTAATAAAGCAGGCAGGACAGTCATAAGCGTGAGCCCGTGCGAAGCCCAAGAAACACAGGGGACATGCCACATTGGTGTGTGAGTGACCAGTGCCTTTCCTACTCCACATCTGTGTTCTTCCTGCTTGAGGGAAGTGAGGGGGTGGGGTTGATCAGTGGAGTGGTACTTGGCACCTGCAGTACCAAAAAACCAGACTCCCCTGTCTCTGTCTTCTGTCACACTCATCCCCAAAACTACCTCCAGGCTTCCAGGCTTTTGGGGCAATACAAAAAAAACCCCACACACAAAAACTTATTTTTTTCCCCTTCTGGACACAAACATGACTGTTCACTGATACACATTTTACCATCAATTTCCAAACCTCAGATGTTGCTGGCTGGGTGTGCTGGCACTGCCCTTAATCCCAGCAACATGGTAGGTAGCAGCTGTCAAATGGGCCAGTTCCAGCTGTACACAGAGAAACACCGTGTGAAACCGGGGCCAGGGAGGATTGAGCAGCAGCTTGTCGGGACTCCTGGGTCCTGTATTAGTGACTTGTCTCTTATCAGGAACCTGAGTATGTGACAAAGGACAACTCAGAGAAGGGAGGGATTGTTTTGGCTTGCAGTTTCAGGGGATGCAACCTTACCTTAGCAGGGATGGGGGGGCAAGAGGAGCAGTAGGTGGTCACAGTGTACTCAGAAGGGGGCAGAGGCAAAGGGTGGGAAAAAAATCCCAAGTTCCATACAGTGGCCAGCTTCCCTCCAGCTGCTCTACCTCCAAAACATCACACAATTTTCTCAAACAGCGCCACCAGCTGGGGACCAAATGTTCAAACACATGAGCCTGTGAGGGACATTTCACACGCAAACTACAGCAGACCCCGGTCTAACACAGGCATGCTGATAACCAGTACCAACAGAGATCCCATGTCCAGAGCCCTGGGAGTATCTGCCTATTGTCTTTTGTGTGGGGGTGCAGTCACCTGCGTGAATGGCTGCTGGCCCCTCGGGAAGGACAGGGCAGAGGGAAGGATCATGTTAATATGCCAATGCCATGGAGTCCTTTCCTCTGATGACCTGGCCACCCCCTTAGTTGCTATTTATATTTTTTTCCTACATTGCTGGGAATGAACCTGAGACCTGCATGTGCTAGGAGCTATCCTACCACTGACCTACAGCCCATCCCTCTTTTTCCTTTCACTGAGAGACATCATTTTAGTAAATTGCCTAAGATGATCTCATTCTCTATATTCTCCACAGCCTCAAAAGTTAAAAATAACAGGCAGGTTGGGAAAGAAAGCGAAGACTAAATTTCTGGGCTGAGATTAAAACGAGGCTTAAAGAACATTTTATGTCCTTGTATACTCATGTTAGAACAAAGAAAATGACTTGAAGCAATAGTCTAAGCCTTAGGGATTAGGAGAAGATCATAGTAAATCCAAGCTGATAGACAGAAGGAGTAAGGACACCAGGAAAAATCAATGCAATAAGGATGGTAAAAAGTGGCACATGACCAGTGGTGCCTAAAGTTGGAAGGATGGCTAATACTGATAAGCTCCTAGCCAAGCTCACAAAGATAAAAACAACAGAGATGCACCACTTCCTGTAGCTATTAGAGTTAATAAACTTGCTTAGAAAATAAATACTCGATGTTCCCACTGAGGAAGAGAAAAGTACGCGAAATGTTAAGTAGGTTACTCACCTTGGTTTAGACAACTCCATAAAGTACACATGTGGAAAAGCACTAAATACCAAAAGTGTTTTGTTTTTATCACTTAAAAATCTTTTAAAACACGCAGAATTCTAAAATCAGTAACGGAGACCAAGGGTGGAACTGCAGAACCTATAGGCATTCAGGGTTTCCAGTGACAGGTATCTATGATGACTTTGACAACTTACATAAAATTAATTTTTTGGATGACAAAGGTCTACCAAAAGATATTCAAGAGGCCAGAGAGATGACTCAGTGGTCAAGAACACTGATTGCTGTTCTAGAGGACCTGGCTTTGATTTCTAGAGCTCACATGGTACCTAGCAACATCTGTAACCCCAGCTCCAGGGGATCCAGTGCCCTCTTCTGACCTCGTGGGCACTAAACACACATGGTGCAAGACATATGTGCAGTCAAAACACCCAGACACATAAAATAGACAAATTTAAAAAGTTATTCAAGAAGAAATAAGATACCTGCATATAAGTAGTTATAATTGTTAAACTTATTTATAGTTAAAAGTTAGTTAAAGGATGAGATGGTTTTATTGACAAATTCTAGCAAACATTGGAGGTGTCATCAAGTCAATTCTGTATTATCGCTTACAGACATGTGAGGAGGAAGGGCCATCTGCCCCTTGTTTTATGTGGCCAGCTTTACCACGATCCTAAAAACAGATAAAGTCATTAAATGAAGGTAACTGCAGATGAACATCCTCCATGACGAACATACAAAACCATCAACAAGAGATTGGCTTGAAACCAGTGACTCAGTAACAGAATAATGCAGCACGGTTGCATGAGACTTATGTCTGGAATGTAAAGCTGATTGAACATTTGCAATAAATTAGTGGAACTCACCACACTAATAGACTGCAGGAGACAAGGCTGTAGGATGGTCACAAAAGGGGAGGAAGAAGTTACAGGATTAAATAAGTGATGGTCTGAGTGTGCCATGCCTACGCTGGCGCCGTGTGACAGAATGAGGTCGGCGTCAGGTGAGGGGCCTGAGCTTACTGGAGCAATGCCCCCGGCAGTTTCCTGGCAGTCAGCTCAGATAATGATGTCTGATCAGCCTTTTCAATCACCGTGTCCCCGGCCACACTGTCCTTAGTGTATCTTTCTCTTCCTGTCTTTTCTATTCCTTATGATTATATCACAGGCTTATTGTGCCAAAAGGCTTATGGTTCCTTTAAACAAGGAAATGT
>LOJH01027805.1:2807-17947 GCA_001685095.1 Ellobius talpinus
GAGAGAGAGAGAGAGAGAGAGAGAGAGAGAGAGAGAGAGAGAGAGAGACTACAGCAGCACCCTGACCCCAGCCCAGAAGCATTGGAGAGAAAAGGAGCAAGGCAGGCAGCAACCCAGGTCGCAGCACAGAAGCATCAGAGAAGGAGCATGGTGGCAGCCGTGGCAGCCGGAAGCATCGACAGCAGCAGCTTCCAGAAGCAATATTAAGGAGTCCCTCCAGGAAAGAGCACATGTGTCCCAGCCAGCATCCAATGCCATCATCTGTACGAGATACCCTGCTGCATCAGCAACCACCGGAGCCGCAGACCTGCCTGCACATAGAGGAGTGACCAACAAAGCAGTGGACCAGCCTTCATCTAAAGGAGCAACCACTTGAGACTCAGGCCTGACTGCACCTGCGGTAGCAATCACCTGAGGCTCTGCCCTGCCTGCTCCTGGAGGAGCAATAAAAGGAGCCACAGCCACCAACTGCACCAATTAGAGGAAGAGGGAGCCCCTGAAGCACAGGCTCTACCTGTACCAGTTGGAGGAAGAGAGGGTAGACAGCAGTACAAGAATACACTCAACAACATAAAGAGCAATACAGCACCACCAAGAACTAGTGGTTCTACAGCAGCAAGACCTGAATATATACAGAAGCGGAAGAAAATGACCTTAAAAATAGCTTTATGATAAGGATTGAGGCTCTTAAAGAGGAAATGAAAAATTCGCTGAAAGAAATTAAGGAAGAGGCAAACAAAAAATCAGAAGAAATCAAAAAAATCCCTTAAAGAAAATCAAGGAAAAACGCTCAAACAGGTGAAGGAAACAGTTCAAGATTTAAAACTGAAATAGAAGCAATAAAAAAAAACACCACAGATCTGGATAAATGATCAGGAATTACAGATGCAAGCATAAACAACAGAATACAAGAGATAGAAGAAAGAATCTCAGGTATTGAAGATATGATAGAGGAAATAGATTCATTGGCCAAAGAAAATGTTAAATCCAACAAATTCTTAACACAAAATATTCAGGAAATTTGGGACACCATGAAAAGAATGAACCTAAGAATAATAAGGATAAAAGAAGAAGTCCAGCTCAAAGGCACAGAAAATATATTCCACAAAATCATAGAAGAAAACTTTCCCAACCTAAAGAAGGACATGCCTATGAAAGTACAAGAAGCTTACAAAACACCAAATAGACTGGACCAACAAACTCCCCTTACTACATAATAATCAAAACACTAAGCATATAGAATAAAGAAAGAATATTAAGATCTGCAAAAGAAAAAGGCCATTTATATACCTAAATGCAGACCTATATGCAATACCTATATACAAATCCAGCCCTACAGAAAGTACTAGAAGGAAAATTCCAACCCAAGGAAGTTAGCCACATCCACAAAAACACAGGCAAAAATCCCACACCAGCAAATCCCAAAGAAGGAAAATACACATACAATACCATCACCAACAACAAAAACAACAATAACAGGAACTAGCAATCACTGGATGTTAATACCCCTTAATATCAATGGACTCAATTCACCTATAAAAAAGACATAGCCTAACAGATTGGATACAAAAACAGAATCCATCCTTCTGATGCATACAAGAAACACACTTCAACTTCAAACACAGATATTACCTCAGAGTAAAGGTTGAGAAAAAAATTTTCAATCAAATGGACCTCAGAAACAATCTGGTGCAACTCTCCTAATATCTTCAAACTAACAATAATCAAAAGAGATGAAGAAGGCCATTCCATATTTATAACAGGACAAATCCAACAGACGAAGTCTCAATTCTGAACATCTATGTCCTGAATATAAGAACACCCACATTTGTAAAAGAAACATTATTAAAGCTTAAATCACACATCAAATGTCCCACACTTCAAGTCTCCATAGTGGGACACTTCAACACTCCACTCTCACTACTGGGCAGATCTCCCAGATAGAAACTTAACAGAGAAATAAAGGAACTAACAGATATTAGGACTCAAATAGACTTAACAGACATATATAGATCATTCCACTCAAACACAAAAAGATATACCTTCTTCTCATCACCTCATGGAACCTTCTCTAAAATTGACCACATACTAGGTAACACAGCAAACAGATTTTAAAAAATTGGAATAACCACCTGTATCTTATTGGATCACCATGGCTTAAAGTTAGAAATAAACAATAATACAAATTCTAGAAAGCCTACAAGCTCATGGAAACTGAATAATGCCCAACTGAATCATCACTGGGTTAAGGAAGAAATGAAGAAAGAAATTAAAGACTTCCTAGAATTCAATGAAAATGAATGTACAGCATACCCAAACCTATGGGACACTATGAAAGCAGTACTAAAAAGTCATAACACTAAGTGCCCACATAAAGAAATGGGAGAATTCTCACACTAGCAATTTAACAGAACACCTGAAAGCTCTAGCATAAAAAGAAGCAGACTCACCCAGGAGGAGCAGACACCAGGAAACAATCAAATTGAGGGCTGAAATCAATAAAATATAAACAGAGAACAATATAAAGAATCAGTGAAACAAAGAGTTGGCTCTTTGAGAAAATCAATAAGATAGACAAACCCTTATCCAAACTAACCAAAAGGTAGAGAGAGAGAATATCCAAATTAACAAAATCAGAAATGAAAAGTGGGATAAAACAACAGACACTGAGGAAATCCAGAGAATCATCAAGTCATACTTCAAAAACCTGTATTCCACAAAATTATAAAATTTAAAAGAAATGGACATTTTTTGTATAGGTACCACATACCAAAATCAAATCAATACCAGAGCAACTATTTAAATACACCTATAACCCAGAAGGAAATAGAAGCAAAAATAATTCAGGACCAGATGGCTTCAGTGCAGAATTCTACCAGAACTTCAAAAAAGAGCGAATACCAATACTCCTCAAATCGTGTCACACAATAGAAACAGAAGGAACATTGGCAAACTCTTTTTATGAGGCTACAGTTACCCTGATACCCAAACAACACGAAGATGCAACAAACATAGAGAACTACAGACCAATCTCCCTCATGAACATTGATGTGAAAATACCCAATAAAATACTGGCAAACAGAATCCAAGAACCCATCAGAAAAAAAATATCATCCACCATGACAATGAAGACTTCATCCCAAAGATGCAGAGTTGGTTCAATATGGAACTCTGTAAATGTAATCCACCATATAAAAAGCATGAAAGAAAAAACAACACATGATCATCTCATTAGATGCTAAAAAAGTCTTTGACAAAATCCAACACCCCTTCATGATAAAGGTATTGGAGAGGTGAGGAATATAAGAAACTTATCTAAACATAATAAAAGCAATTTGCAGCAAGCTGGGGGCCATCATTAAATTAAGTGGAGAGAAACACAAAGCAATTCCATTAAAATCAGGAACAAGACAAAGCTGTCCACTCTATCCATATCTATTCAATATTGTACTCAAAGTTCTAATTAAAGCAATAAGACAACAAGAGGTGATCAAGGGAGTACAAATCAGACAGGAAGAAGTCAAACTATCACTTTTCACAGATGATATGATAGTATACAGAAATGACCCAGAAAACTCTACCCCAGAGCTCCTACAGCTGATAAACATTTTCAGTAATGTGGCAGGATACAAGAATAACTTTAAAAAGTCAGTATCCTTCCTATACACAAATGATAAATGGGCTGAGAAACAAATCAGAGAAATACCATCCTTTACAATAGCCACAAATATGGAATATCTTAGGGTAACTCTAACCAAAGAAGTGAAAAACCTGTATGACAAGAACTTTAAGTCTCTAAAGAAAGAAATTAAAGAAGACATCCGAAAACGGAAAGCTCCCTCATGCTCTTGGATAGGTAGGATCAACATAATTAAAATGGCAATCTTACCAAAAGCAATCTACAGATTCAACACAATCCCCAACAAAATCCCAAAACAATTCTTCACAGACCTTGAAAGAAATTACCCAACTTCATACGGAAAAACAAACAAACAAACAAAAACCCAGAATAGCTAAAATAATCACATACAGTAAAGGAACTTCTGGAGGCATCACCATCCCTGACATCAAGCTCTACTATAGAGCTATAATGTTAAAACAGCTTGGCATTGTCATAACAATAGACACGTGGATCAATGGAATCAAACTGAAGACCCTGACATTAATCCATGCACATGAGAACACCTGATTTTTGTCAAAGAAGCCAAAAATGTACAATGTACAATGGAAAATGGAAAACATCTTTAACAAATGGTGCTGGCATAACTGGATGTCAACATGTAGAAGATTGCAAATAGATCCATATCTATTGCCATGCACAAAACTCAAGTCCAAGTGGTTCAAGGACCTCAACATAAGGCCAGTTACATTGATCCTAATAGAAGAGAAAGTAGGAAGTAGCCTTGAATACGTTGACACAGGAGACTACTTCCTAAATAAAACACTAGTAGCACAGACACTGAGGACAACAATCAAAGAATGGGACTTCCTGAAACTAAAAAACTTCTGTAAGGCTTGTTCACTAGGGAAGGGAATGGCACTCTTAGGAGGTGTAGCCTTGTGGCCTTGTTGGAGGAAGTGTGTCACAGGGGGTGGGCTTTCAGGCTTCACATGCTCAAGCCAGGCCCAGTGGCTCACTCTCTTTTCTTGCTCTCTGCTGATCTGGATGTAGAACTCCCAGCTCCTTCTCCAGCACCATGTCTGCCTACGTGCTGTCATGCTTCCTATCATAATGTTAATGGAATAAGTCTTGATTACAGGTTTTCCTTTCTAAGAATTGCCATTGTCATAGTGTCTCTTCAAAGCAATAAAACCCTGACTAAGACACACAGTAAAACACAAATGAGAAACAGAAAAACATGAGCACCAAAGACCACAGGCTAGTATTCATAATATATAAAGAACTATGATAGATGATAAAAAGAGCAGCAACCTGTAGCCAAATGAGCAAGAGAGCTGTGCAGACTGGCATGCAAAGGGAAATGCAAATAGCTCTTAGTCATATGAGAAGATGCTCCGTGATTTACAGGGAGAGAACACCATCGAGGGGAGAGCTGAGCTGACGTTCCAGAAGTTTGACTATTGGTAAGATCGGAAAAGATTGCTGATAGGATCTGGAACCATGTGATGTGCATAGAAGGAAGCAACAGTATGCTAAACATCATGTGCCTTTGACCCTTTGACCCAACTGTCCTACTTCTAGTAATGCATTATAAAGACACACTGGAGAATGGACAAGGTGTATATTCAAGGCTACTCATTGCAATATTGTAAGTGGAAGTTTTTTTTTGTCCTGCCCTGTCCTGAAGCTATTTTAAAATAATCACTCAGAGGCTTATGTTAATTATTAATGCTTGCACCAATAGCTCAGGCCTATTACTAGCTAACTCTTACATTTAAATTAATCCATATTTCTATCTATGTTTTGCCACATGGCTCAAGGCTTGTTACCTCATATTCTACACATCCTGCTTATTCAACAACTGCTGGCATTTTCTTGACTGTGCCCTTCTTCTCCCCATTATTCTCAGGTTGAAAAGCCTGCCTAATCTTATCCTGCCTGGATATTGGTCAGTCAGTGTCTTTGTTAAACTAATCAGAGCATAATTTACACAGTGTACAGGAATATTCAACTGCACAGTATGATTTTCTGTACCTTGTTGCATGTTAATTGGCTGAACAACCTATAATACATTACATAATTTAGACTCAAAGAGAAATGAACAAATGCTTATATGTGTGTGCTTGGTGGTGTACATATATATGTGTATACATGTGTATATATATTCATATACACATATATATCACCTAACATATACATGCTCCTTATCAGAGCCATTCTGTTTCTAGAAATGTATACTATGCAAACTATTTAAAATACATTAAAAGTTGAGTACAAGGATGCTCATTATATTATCATTAATTATATTGAACATTAGAAATAACAAAAGGGTCCAGAAACAGTGGTTTGGTCAAAATGAGCAAAATAACTGGACAGATCTTTCTTCAAAGAGTTCCCCAGTGTCCTATGTTCATCCAAATCGCTGTGAGCTCCTCTCCACAGCACTCACAACTTTGGAGCTTGATTATAAAGATTTATTATTTGTCTTGTTTTAAGTATATTGTGTGTGCATTGTGTGTGCACACACGTGTCCATGCAGATGTATGTGTGGGTACATGGATGTAGAGGCCACAGGTTGACTGAACGTCGTCCTCTAGTTACACCTTACTTTTGGGGAGAGGGTCTGTCCCTACATCTGGAGCTCAGCAGTCTGGATAGGCTGGCTGTCTCTAGGGGTCTGGCTCTCTCGTCAGCACCAAGACTGCAGATCTGCTGCTGGACCTGGCTTTTTACATAGACCCTGGGGATCTAAAATCCCATCCTCTCTTGCTCACACAGTATCCTGGTTAGAGCTGTCAGTGTGACACAGCCAGAAGACGTTTGAGAGAATCTTAATTAGGAGATTGCCCAGATTATGCGGGGCTGCAGCTATGTCTGTGAGGAGCTGTCTTTATTATTGCTGTGGAAGGGCTCCGCTCACTGTGGGCAGTGCCATCCATAGGCAGGTGGACCCGTGCTGTGTATAAAGCTATCTGAACAGAGAAACAGAGAACAAATCCATAAGCAGCATTCCTCTGTTAGTTTCTTCTTCCATTTTCGACCTCAGTTTCCTTCCTTCATTTCCCTCCATGAACTGTAATGTGTAAGATCAAAAACTTCTTCCTCTCCAAGTTGCTTTTGGCCAGTATTTTATCACAGCCATAGAAAGCAAACTACTACACATAGCAAGCATTTTGTCAACTGACTATCTCCCAGTCCACTTTAAAGGAAGGAAGTGTGTGTGTGTGTGTGTGGTGTGTGGTCTGTGGTGTGTGTGTGTGGTGTGCTTCTTCTCTAGACCAGAAGGTTCCTGGGTATACACATGCCTCGCTCACCTCTGTATTTATCTCACCCTGACTCTTGTCTCGATTGTACCTTGTACAATCAGTAGCCCCAAACAGCAAATGGGTGTTATTTTTTACATTAGGTCGGGACACATAATAATAGCTTCACAGAACACTGTGTGGCAAATTCTAAGGCCATGAGTAAGTGTAGCCTGAGAAGGGGTTTCAGTCAGTTCTGCCTGTCACACACACACAGGAGAGTAGAAGGAAGCGTGTAAACCCTGCTTTTCATGGGAAACCACCTTGGTCACATGGTCCTGGAGTGCTAGATATTCTACCAAACTCTAACTCACCTC
The DNA here is from genome assembly GCA_001685095.1 of Ellobius talpinus. Taxonomy (NCBI): domain Eukaryota; kingdom Metazoa; phylum Chordata; class Mammalia; order Rodentia; family Cricetidae; genus Ellobius; species Ellobius talpinus. Next base: position 10,049 of record LOJH01027805.1, read on the forward strand.
ATAATCCTATTAAGGTTGAAAAAAAGTCCCAGATACGCAAATAACCATAATATGCAGCCAACTGTGTTAAAGGCATTTAGGAAAAAACAACTAAAATTGTATTCCAGGGGGAAAGACATTACGATGAGCTTGGAGGGCAAGATTAGCTTCATGGAAACACACATTGGAAATACAAAACATGAGTAAGGCTGTCTAGAAAGAAGGCCATTCTGGGCAGGAGGAACAGCGAGAAAACAGGGGTGGTAGAATGATGTTATATGTTTAAAATGGCTGTCCAGAATTCTTTCCTTTTAGCTGAACCCCAGGTTTCTTTAGGGATCCACCTCTTTCTTAAGCAGCGACATGTATCAGAGACATCTGACTCCTCACCCAGGTCTAAGCAAGGCCTGTTCTTCTGGTCCAAAGACGAATGACATTTGGCTTCGCAGTGATCAGTTTGGAATTTGTATGCATCTTGATTCTAGCCAGTGAGATGTGAGGAGATTTGTAGAATTTCTTGGAAGTTTTCTAAACCCAAGTAAAAACCACAGGAAAGACAGTGTGTCCCTTTGCCACATTTGGATATAATTCTTGGAGTTGCTGTATCCAGATGATTCTGGTTTGAGTTTGATTCCAACACTAACTGCAGAGCAGAGAGGTAGGGGTCCCTGATGCCATCAAAAAACTGCTAAATCAATGATCTCCTTGGCCCATTTTGTCAAACAGTTTTCCATGACTGTAACAAAATACCCAAAGCTGGGTACTCACAAAGATAAGAGGTATAGTTAGTTCACAGTTTAGATGAACATACCAGATTAGGCAGTAGCGATCATTCAGTTGCCTTTGGTGAGGGCACCCTTGGCTGGGTCGCACCATGGCAGATGGCATCATGGCAGCAGCATGTACGTGAGAGAGTTCACATTGCAAGACTGTAAGCCAGGGAGTGTGGAGGGGTTAGTCTTGCAGCCACCACTAGACTCTTAACATCTCCGTGTAGGGAGCCAAGCTTCCGACTCAGGAACCCAGGGGACAAACACATCCAGGCCACAGCACCCAACTACTCTCTGGAATCCCTGGAGTGTGAGAATATGCTTCCTTTCTGTTGAAGTTACTCGAATGTCTGATAACGGCAGGAAAATGTATCCTGAGTCATTAGCAAACGGCTTGCAATCCGGGTTGGCTAAAGCAGAAGGCCTTAGAGAGAAACCCAGGGGAGAGACACAAGCCAGGGACAAACCTCGCAAGCCTCTGCATGCCATGCCAAAGAATTCGTAAATAATGGGGAGCCATTGACAGTTTTGGTAAGCAATGGGGAGCAGACTCTTAGACCAGATGGCATAAATGTTGGTGCAAACGCACTGTGCAGTTAGCAACGGACCCAGCTCAACGGAGACTTCGCTCTTCCGTAGAAAATCTGCATCTTGGGAGCAGCGTCTTCAGCAGACTGGGAGCAGCGTGGGGAGGACGTGGGCGTGCGTGATGATCGAGCTCCCGGGCACTGGTCTCAGTGGTCACACTCACACACGATGCTGCCCTTGGCTGCGGCCGCACCAGCACCATGTGCGGAGCCAAGCAGTTGGTTCCTCTGCTTTCCTTGGCAATGGCAGAGCCCCAGTTGGAGCCCCATGTTTGTGCTAAACTCCAGGCGGCACAGTTCTGATTTATAACTTTTTAAATTATTATAAATGTGATTTCTTTCCATTGTAGAAAAAATTGGAAAATACATATAACAAAAGAAAATTGAAATACTTTTAAATCTGTCTCCCAAAGATAAACCACAGATAACATTTGCTTGTAGCCATTCCAGGCTCTGCCTCTCTCTTTCTCCCTCCCTCTCTCTCTGTACATGTAGTAAGCAAAAATGATGTTATAATGTATATATCACTTCGTGATCCTTTTTCACTCAACAATATATTGTGAGTGACTTCTCATGACAATAAATTTTTTCCTGTGACATTATTTTTAAAGATTGCATGAATTTCATTGTAAGGAAAGTGATTTACTCAACTAGTATAGTGCCCATGGCTGAATATATTATTTCCAGCATTTTTATCGTATACATAAATGATACTGCAGTAAATATTCGTGTGTGTGTATGTGTGTTGGAACAGAATCCCCAAAGTAAATTGCTACACAAAGATGAAACTACACAAATAAAGTTAAAAACTTCAAATTCTGGGTATTTTTAATGAATTCTGTGTGAGTGTTCCTCTCCACTTGAGTCACATTTATGTTTGTTCCATTTGTAAATGTCTAAATATAGTTTTATATTTAATTCAATCAAGGTAGGCCAATGTATGTATCTATATATACACATGTGTGCATGTTTAGCGAATGTGTGGTCATAATTTATACACATTATTTACCTTATTTGCATTACTGGCTTTATACAAGAGAAATACAACAGCTGTGGTCACCTGGTAGTACGGAATGCATGTATAACCAGGTGTCCACCCACCAACATTTTCCATGTCTGGGTGCCTACCTGCCAACACTCTCCATGTCCAGGTGCCCACTGCCAACATTCTCCTCTTCGTCCTGAATGGGCAGCTTTAACCTTTCAAAACAAATGAGATGTTCCCACTGGAAACCCATGACACCTCTGGATAAAGCTTTAGGTGAATACACAAGTCATTCCAACCCCACTCTCAGGGTTTGTGCGAGCCTTTCCCCTGGCATCGAGACGTCAGTACTGGGACATAGCAAGTCTTGAGTGTTATGCAGGGTCTGGGAGGGCTTGAAAAGGTTTTCCTTGCTTTGGGGGTGGGGCAACTCATCTCAGAGGGCAGAACCATTGGGTGGGAACCAACTGATGGCCTGGGTGTGAGGCTTCCCTGTGGAGAGGAGGTGGTCTAAGGCCTGAAAGATCCTCTTTGATTCTCCACTGCCGTGGGTTATACCAGTAGAGTGAGACTCTGTAGACTCACCATCAGCATCTTTAAGAAGGATACAGACACTAGCGAATGGACAATGGGCATATACAGAGGGCACGGTTGTATCCACTGGTCCTGAACACAGTCTTGGTAAGTGGACTTACTAAGCATCCTTACAGCCAACTTGTAGATGAAGAGAATGTAGCTCACAGAGATGAAGTGGCTCATCAGAATCTTAGAGCAGGTCAGACCCAGATTTGGGCTTGATATCCCAGGTACAGGTTACGACTCCAGCCACTTCTGTCTCCCAGCAATGCGTTCAGTCCAGCTAGGTGTTCAGCTCAACATTTTCTCAGCAATATCTCTTGGGTCTCTTCCATGTTAGTCTCAGGGATATCAAGGTGGTTTGTGCACCCAGATTCATGGCCATGGATGAGGTGAAAATCATTGAGGACCTCTCTCCAATTCCTTGTCTTTTTGCTTCTCATAGATGTAAAGTCTTTATCACAGTCACAAGTTCTATTCCTGTGCCCACCAGTATCTGTCTCCCCTATACACAAGAGATAAATAATAATACTGTGTATCAAATACTTATTCTGGGCCAGGATCTATCCTAAGCCTTAGAACCTCAACCTTATGAACAGCTGTCATTAGGCCTAGGCAATTGCAGCCTCTGATGAAGGGCTCATACTGCCATAGAGTATACTCTGGCCCTGTTCTATGTTACTTCTTGTGGGGTGAGACACCTACAAAGCCATTAAGATGTGTCCATCGGATACCTGTGACCCACTTCCCTTTAGATCAACTCCAAATACACTGCTATCCCGGCACAAGTGGTCCTGGGCTCACTAGTTCTTGCCTTATCCCTTCCCACCTACCCCCACTACTGAGATCATATCCAAGAGATACCACTGTGACACTGTGGACATCCTGGGCCTTAGGTTATGAATGAAGAGGCTGATGCAGGCAAAAGCTTGTGTGTGTGTGTGTGTGTGTGTGTGTGTGTGTGTGTGTATACTTGAAGCTATGTTCCCTTTCAGGGAACAAGAGCTATTGGAGTGGTGTAAAAGGTAGATGGGCCATGGATAGGGGGCCTCCATCTGGCCCTTTGCTCCAATCTGTAGTAGTTAAGGGCAAGTCATTGTCAGACAGGGTTCTGAGAAATAAAGATTTTAAAGAACCCCAGGGCCACGCCAGCAGCAAGAAGAGTGTCCATGGTCTGAACTCTTGGGTGCTGTGCTTGCATCCTCTCAGGCTCTTCAGCTGATCACCATGTGACATAATTATTGTTGCTGAAGGAACAGCACCTGTCTGCTCCTCCCAGTTGCCATGGCTCCCTGGAGCACTCTAGAAACAGAGAAAGACGGAGTCTAGGGAGCTTAGAAATCTTGTTGGTATTATGGCACAGTCAAGGGAGATCCGGCACAGCCCGGAGGTGCCACGTCAGCAGAGCTCACGGAGTCTCACCATTTCCCTCTGTCATAGTTTATTCTCTACTTCCAATCACCAAAAATGTCTTTTGGACACTTGGTTGGAGTGCCGTCTGGAAACAACGGAGAAGCTGCCCTGGTCCTTTGCTTTCTTGGGTGTCTCCAAGGCCCCAGGGACTTCTAAAAAGAATCTCAAGTCAAAAGATATCTTCTGACCCTAGGCATGTCTTCCCCACTGTCCATCTTCTGTGTCCTGGGCATCATGATATGAAGAAACCTTAGTTATCAAAACAGAAAGGCAAAGGTGAGGGCATCATCCCAGACACTCTCATTCATAAACTAAAAGGGCTTACAGGACAGTAACAAAATGGGGAAGAATAAAGGCCATTAATTAACATTATTGCCAAAGGCCGTGACTTCCAATCCATTCTGAATTGCTCTTTAAAACATTTTAGGTCAAAACTTCAAAGGTGTCCTCTCTGCCTCTCTGGTCATTGCTATGGTGAAGAGGGTAAGCAGTGTCCAAGATGTGACTGTATTGCTGACCTCCTGGGGGAGCGAGGATCCAGGCCCTCTGTTAGTTCTTTACACGGCAAAGCACAGTACAGTGTGGCTGGAATTTGGCATTTCAGTTCCAGGAGAGCAGTGGACAAAGCTTTCTAAGGGACAAGGACAGGGAGGCAGAGTCAAGCCAAGGCTGGTTTCTAGAATTGGGATAGACAATGCCAAAAACAGAGTCAAACAAGAACCAGCCAATGTCAAGGCCATGATGAAACAGGGAATGGGTCCTGAAGGATCTGCCCATTGGCTGTGATTCCCTGGCATGGGGCTGCTTTGTGGAGCCAAGCACATGTCTTCCTGATTATTCTGCAAACTGTCTGAAAGACCCCCTCCACCACTTGCTAAGATGAACCAACCAACCATCTGTGAGGCAAACTATGACATCAGAGTCATTTTGCACAATGGCAAGGTCTAGAACTCAAGTCCCTGGGTACCCAAACCCCTGTATTCTGTCCTACCTCACTTGTTCCTTCATTTAAAAAAATGGTGAGAATTTAACATACTGCTGGTCACTACAATAGAGGCTGGAGAAATTATTCTGGAATGCCCTCCAACAGCATGCGGAAGATGTCCTGGTGGGAGGGGCAGTCAAACAGGGACGTTCAAATATGCAGAAATGAACCACCTAGGATAGAGTGACATGAGAGTGGTCTGAGTTGGGGGCAGCTTGTGCTCAGAATCCTGAGTGATCAAAGCAAAGAGACAGAGGGAGCTGCAGTCAGGCCGGGAAGGAGTGAGAGCTCCAAGCAGTGTAGACAATGGCAGCCTGAGGAATGTGGGTACCAACTCGAGGTCACAGGAAACGTGGGGGTGTTTGGAGCCCCAAGAAGGCCGGGCTGGCATGTTAAAAAGATGGGAGAGAGAGTGGATTAAAGGGCTCGTGGCAGGGAAATAGACTCTACCTCCTAAAGATGATTGCAGAATAAACATGCTCTACTCTTTTTATTATGTGTGCATGCGTGCCTGAGTGTGTGCATGTGTGTGTGCGCATGTATGCATGTGTGCGTGCGTGCATGCGTGTGTGTGCGTGTGCCTGTGTGCATGCGTGTGTGTGCATGTGCGCATGTGTGTGCGCACGTGTGTGTATGTGTACCTGTGGAAGAAGTCAGAGGTCATTCTTCAAGTGCTAGCTCCTGGTCCTCTTAAGACAGAGTTTCTCACTGGCTTGGACGTTGCCAACTCAGACTAACTGACCAGTGAGTACCAGGAGTCCACCCATCTAACAACACTTCTAAACAACACTGGGACTGGACACATGCACCACCACATTCAGTTTTTGTTTCTGTTTTTTTTTTTTAAAAAAATATGGGATTCAGGAATGAAACTCAGTTCTCACAGTCCATGGCAAGCACTTAAATGCTTGAGCTATCTCCTCAGCTCCCGACTGCTCATCTGTTACTTACTCACCAACATTGACTAAAAGTCAGACTCTGAATTAGGCACCAAGAGGTGGAAATTTGAGACCTGGCTATGGAATGACTTGTGGCCCTGTTTGGAGGAGGGACTAATCAGAACCTTAGCACACTGAATTTGCCACAAATACACTTCCAAACTTCCTGATTCACCCGAGTTATTCCGTAAAGCAGCACTGCCACCCCTTTATCCAATCATGGGTCTCTTGGAGGCTGCAAAAGTCAGATTAGCCACATAGAGTCCCCCAGGCCATTTAGTGTGTCCCATTCCTGTTCCCGGAGTCCTGCTGGATTGTGGGTGGGGTCCTTGCTCCACCCAAACCGTTTCCATGGGCTGCTGGCCATACTCTGAAAAATGCACAGGTTGCCAAACTGTCAGAAAAAGCTTTAATGAATGGTTCTAATTACATTCAAGTAGCAGAGCCCACTGCCATTTTAATCAAATCTGGGCCTGGCAAGCTCTTTGGCAGGAAGACAAGAGAAAGCCTCATGAAAATCCTGCCAAAACACTAATCACCTTTTTATCCGAAATTTGCCTGATGGAGGCCTGGATGTAAAATGCTTAGGGGGAAGGAAAAAAAATTCTCTAACAACAACAACATTGCTTGGATATTTTAGGAGCTTACTTTGGGGTTTGGTGTAAATTATTCCACATGGGGAGGCGAAAAAATTCCACACTAGGAGTTGCTGGGTGACTTCCCTTCAGGAGAGGGATCTTCACAGAAGGATGGACCCCCCCAGAGTCTGAGACCCAGGCACTCTTGGCTCCGCTCAGGTCCATGTTTGTTCTGCAAGAGACATGGCTGTGTGGCCTATCCCAGACCTTCTCAGCATCCTACTTTGGGCTGTAAGACACCTAGCCCAGACCTTGTCACTCACTAGAGAGCTTCCAGCCTGAACCCAGGTGGTACTAGCAATCCTGTGTCCAGGAGATGGTTTGCGTATTAACTATTTGTGAGTCTCCAGATCTAAAGGCAATTCTTTGAATTGAATTTGAATTCTTTGGGGTAAGACATAGGCAACAGCGAGACTGAGCCGCGGACTGACAGCTATAGCCAAGCCAGGTGACACAGAAGGGGAGTATTCAGTGGCAAACTGGGTAGCTCTTCTTCAGGGCAGAATTCATATTGCAGCGGGGATGGTGGGCGTGAAATTTATTCACAAATCAAAGCGGATCTTATGGGCGGGGGAGGGGCTTGACTGTGAGGTGACAAGAAGCAAGGCAGGCCTCCACTGTGAGGCTGAAGTACACAGCAGGCTTCTCTACACCCCGCCCATCTCTGAAAGGGCCTCAGTGCAGTGCAGGTGACAGAGCAAAGGGGTCCCACCTCTGATTTGATTACTATAGACACTTCATAGACTTTTTGGCTAAATTTTTCCCAAGTTTTGTTTTTTTGTTGTTGTTTTGAGCATATTCTACATGATAATGACCTTCATTATGATATATATCACACACACACACACACACGCATATATATATAATGCCTTTTGCTCACATTTCACTCTGCTACCTTCTCTTGCCCTTCCAGTGCTCCCCTTCCCCAATGGGCTGGTATCTCAGCAGCTATTGGCTGAAGGAGCGGAAGGAGATCCCGCAACATGTAACTTTGAAGCCTGTCCTGGTACTAGCTCTTGTAGACCAGG
>LOJH01027806.1:3533-16257 GCA_001685095.1 Ellobius talpinus
ACTACTACTACTACTACTACTACTACTACTACTACTACTACTACTACTACCAACAACAACAATAACAACAAAATAACAAGAATCAATAATCATCCATAATTGATATCTCTCAACATCAATAGTTTCAGTTCCACAATAGAAAGACACAGACTAAAAAATGCATGAGAAAACAGGATCCATCATTCTGTTGTATTCAGGACTAATCAAAAGAGATTGGGGGGACTATATACTCATCAAAAAAATCAACCAAAATGACAGTTCAATTCTTAACATCTTTTAACAGAGGCACCCGCTTTTGTAAAAGAAACACTACTGCAGCTGAAATTGCATATTGACCTCAGACATTGATAGTGAGAGACTTCAGTTCCCCACTCTCAACAATGGAAAGGTCATTCAGGCAAAAAAAAACTAAAGAGAGAAATATTGTAGCTAACAGATTTTATAAACCTAATGGACCTAACAGATATTTTAGAACATTTCAGCCAAATACAAAAGAAAATATCCTCTCATCTTTACCCCATGGAAGATTCTCCAAAATTGACTACATACTTAGACACAAAGCAAGTCTCAATAGATATAAGAAAATTAAAATAACTCCTGCATCTTATCAGATCACCATGGATTAAAGGTAGATATCAATAACAACAAAAAGCTCACAAACTCATGGAAACTAAACAACTCTCTACTGAAGGAAAAATGGGTCGAGATAGAAATAAAGAAAGAAATACTTTCTAGAATTCAATGAAAATGAATACACTACATATCCAAACTTATGGGAGATAATGAAAGGGATTCTAAGAGAAAACCTCATAGCAATAAGTACCTACCATAAAAAATAGAAAGTTCTCAAACTAGCAACTAAACAGAATACCTGAAATCTCAAGAACGAAAAGATGTAATCACACCCAAGAGAAGTAGACAGCAAAGGGCTGAAATAAATAAAATAGTAATAAATAGAACAATTCAAAGAAGTGATAACATGGAAGGTGGTTCTTTGAGGAAATCATAAAGATAGCCAAACGCTTATCCAAACTAACTCAAAGGCAGAATGAGCATACCCTAATTAACAAAATCAGAGCAAAAGGAAGATGTAACAACAGACAACTGGAAAACCCAGAAAATCATAAGGACATACTTTGAAAGTCTGTACTTCACCAAATTGGAAAGCCTAAAAGAAATGGATAATTTTCTTGATAGGTACCACCTACCCCAGTTAAATCAGGATCAGATACCCAATTTGAATAGACCTATAACCCCAAGTGAAATAGAAAGATTCATTAAATTCACCCCAACACACAAAACACACAAAACAAGGACAGATGTTTTCAGTGCAGATTTTACCAGACTTTCAAAGAAGAGTTAATGCTAATACTCCTCAAATTATTCCACAAAATAGAAACAAAAGGAACATTGCCCAATTTATTTCATGAAACCTGACATCCAAACCACACAGACTGGACAAAGAAAAAGAAAAAGAATTATAGACCAATTTCTCTTGTGAGCACAGGCCATAAAACAACTCAATGAAATACTTGCAAACCAAATTCTAAAAGACATCAAAAAGATCATTCACCAGTATTAAAAAAGATTTATTCCAGAGATATAGGGATGGTTCATGATATAAAAATCAGTAAATATAATCTTCCACATAAGCAAAAGTAAGGAAAAAAACAAACACGTGATCATCTCATTAGATTCAGAAAAGGCATTGGCAAAGCCTTTTTTTTTACCCCTTCATGATAAAAATGCAGGAGAGGTTAGGGATACAAAGGACATACCTAAACATAATTTACAGAAAGCCTGTAGTCAACATCAAATTCAATAGAGAGAAACACAAAGCAATTTCATTAAAATCAGAAACAATATTAGGTTTTCCATACTCTCCATATCTACTCAATATAGTTCTTGAGTTTTAGCTAGAGCAATAAAATAACTTGAAGTATATACAAATTGTAAAGGAAGAAGTAAAAGAATGGCTATTAATAGATGATATGAAAGTATACATAAGCAACCCAAAAAACTCTACCAGAGAACTTCTACAGTTGATAAACACATTCAGAGAAGTGACTGGATACAAGATTAACTCAAAGAAATCTGTAGGCCTCCAATGTACAAATGACAAATGAACTGAGGAAGAAACTAGGAAACAACACCTTTTACAATAGCCTCAAGTAATATAAAATCAAGCAAATGAAAGTCTTGTATGATAAAACCTTCAAGTCTTTGAAGAAAGAAATTGAAGAAAATATCAGAAAACAAAAGAACTCTCATGCTCTTGGGTAAGTAGAATTAACGTAATAAAGATGGCCATTCAACCAAAAGCAATCTATAGATTCAGTGCAATCCCCATCAAAATTCCAACAGAACTCTTTACAAACTTTGAAAGGACAATTCTCAACCTTGTACAGAAACACACACACACACAGAGAGAGAGGGGGGAAGGGGAGAAACAGAATAGATAAAAACAATCCTGAACAATAGAAAAATTGCTTGAACCTGGAAACAACCCAAATATCCCTCAAGTGAAAAATGGATAAAGAAAACATGGTACATTTACACAACGAATTACAGCAGTAATACATGATATCTTGAAATTTGCAGGTAAATGGATGGATCTAGAAAAAATCCTATTGAGTGAAGTAACCCAGACCCAGAAGGACAAATATAATATGTACTCACTTACAAGTGGCTTTTAGATATAAAGCAAAACTAAACAAAACAAAAAGCCCAGCCAACAATTCACAACCCCAGAGAACCTAGACAACAATGAGGACCCTAAGAGAGACATNCATAGATCTAATCTACATGGGAAGTAGAAAAAGAGAAGATCTCCTGAGTAAATTAGGGATTATAGGAGATGGTAGAAGGAGAGGGAGTGGAAGGGAGGGGAGCAGAGAAAAATATATAATTCAATAAAAACAATTAAAATAAGAATTGCTTGAGGCATCACTATCATTTGTTTCAAGTTGCACTACAGAGGTATAGTAATAAAAACAGCTTTTTATTAACATAAAAACAGATACATTAATCAATGGAATAAAATTGAAGACCCAGACATAAATCCATACACATATGGATTTTTAATTTCTTTTTTATTTAATTTTTTTAAAAAGAAAAAACAAACTATCTTTTTTCATTTTACATACCAATCCCAGTTCCCGCTCTCTTCCCTCCTCCCATTCCCTTCACCTTACCCTCAACCCCACCTCCATTTACTACTCAGAAAGGGTAAGGCGCATTGCTTTGGGGAAGATGCAAGGCCCTCCCTACTCTATCTGGACTGAGCAAGGCATCCATCCAAAGAGAATAGGTTCCCAAAACGTCAGTACATGTAATAGAGATAAATCCTGGTGTCACTCCCAGTGGTCCCACAGTCTGCCATAGTCATGCAACTGTCACCCATATTTGGAGGGTCTAGTTTGGTCCTATGCTGATTCCTTCCCTATCTGGGTGGGGTTGGTGAGCTCCCATTAGCTCAGGTAAACTATTTTAATGGAACACTCATTTTTTTCATTTTTTTAAAAAATCCAGAAATACACACTAGGAAAAAGAAAGCAGTTTGAAAATGGTGCTTGTCAAACTGGATGCATACGTGCAAATAGATCCTTATTTATCACCCTGTGCAAAGCTCAAGTGCTAGTGGATCAAAGACCTCAACACAGAAACAGATACGTTTAATGATATAAAATTGGGGAATAACCTTGAATGTATTGTCATAGGAGAAAACTTTCTGAACATAACACCAATTGGAGACACTAAGAAGAACAATTAATAATAGGATCTCATGAAATTGAAAAGCTTCTGTAAGGCAAAGGACACCATCAGTAAAATAAGACAACAGCCTACACAATGGGAAAAGACTACCAGTTTCACAAATGTGATCCATAGATGACTAGTATCTAAAATTTATAAAGATTTCAAGAAAATAGTTATCAAAACAGCAAATAGTTCAATTAAAAGTAGGTTACAGATAAAAAAACAGAATTTTCAATATAGGAAAATCAAATGACCGAGAAACACATAAAAATTTTTCAACATCCTTAGGCATCAGAGAATTGCAAATTAAAACTACTTTGAGAGTCCATCTTATACTGGTCAGAATGGCTAAGATAAATTACACAAGTGACAGCTCATTCTGACAAGGATGTGGAGCAAGGGGAATACTCATTCATTGCTAGTGGAATGCAGACTTGTACAGTCACTATGGAAATGAATGGATATGGGAGCCAATCTACCATCTGACCCAGATGTGCCATTCTGAGGCACACACCAAAAGGATGCTCCATTTCACCACAGGACACTTGCTCAGTCATGTTCATTGCAGCATTATTCATAATAGATTGAAACCACAAACAATCTAGATAGATGTCTCTCAACAGAAAAATTAGTAAAGAAAATGTGGTACATTTACAAAACAGATATTACTCAGCTATTAAAAAGAAGACATAATGAAAATTACAAGCAAATGTATGGAACTGGAAAAATATCCTGAGTCAGGTAATCCAGACTCAGAAAGTTAAATCTGGTATATATTCACTTAGCAGTGGATATTAGCCTTTAGTAGAAGATAACAAAACTACATAGACTCGGAGAGGTTAGGAATAGAGGAGTGTTCCAAGGGGATGGTTGGATGTCCATGGGAGGGAGAAATAGAATAAATTCTATGGGCTGGATGGGAGTGGGTAGGAATGGGAATGGGGTAATCATCTGGGGGAGGGAGATGAGGTGGAAGGAGAGAGTACTTGCAGAGATGCTTGGAATTGGTAGGCTTTGTGTGGGTTCTGTGGAAACCTAGTGCAGAGAAACTGCCTGGAATCTCTGAAGGTAACCCTAACGAGAACTGCCACCAATGGGGAATGCTAAGTCTCAACTGGCTATGTCTTGTTGCCATGTAAGGCTTCCAGTGGTGGACTGTGCTGCGTTCAGTGGAGTTGGGTTGCTCTCTGCAAATTAACAGTGGGTCTCCATTAGTGAGGAAAACAAACACACAAATCATTGAACTTGGAGAGGTCAAGCTGGAGCCTACATTCTAGTCTCTGTGGTGCCAGAAGGTAGTCTACAGGCTACTTAAAGAGAAATGTGGACACCAAGTCATGAAGTAATGGTTTGTGTTTATTTGAACTCTACTAACTAGTTTATAAGCACCTGGATATAAATGATATCAGGGAGTGAACAAGGACCATCATGGCATCCAGGGAGCTATGCCAGGTCTCACTAAGCGCAGACTTCAAAAGGAACATCAGGCTTAGACTAGAGATCACAGATAGAAGGATGTACTTTAATAACCCATAGAGAATGTCTTTAAAGTCTCCACAATAAATAAAATAAATCTAATCTGCTGAAGGAAGCTACAGCTATTAAAGAGCATTCTGATTTATTTTCTTCCAGATCTTTCCTGATCTTTTGGATGGCTGACATCTACCCTACTCACTCTTCTTCTGAACTTTGATTGGCTTTGACTGAAGGTCACTGAATGGTAGCCAGAAGAAGAAGAGTCAAGGTCCAAATGATCCCACCTTCTAGATGACGTGACTTTGGATTTTTCAAATTTATAATGGTATGAAAGGGATATTAATTTAGTATAAACTCAAATTTTAAATTTTGTTCATTTTCTTGGCTAGAAGTGGGATACCCTGATATGGGTAGTGGCGACAAGGTGAAGTTTCTAGTTAGTGCTGAAATCACAAGGAAATGACCCATGATCTACAGTGTACTGTATTGACAACATTCACTAAATAAGACATTCAATACTTAATTATATAATTGGTCTTTTGTAGATGATCTTACTGGACAATAGGCTGACATAAGTGTGCTAAGCACACTGCAGGTAGGCCAGGCTACATTGTCATGCTCGGTAACCATGTGGCAAGTGGATATTCTATTAATGGTGTTTAAACCTACAGTAGATTTAGCAGCCATAACACGTTGTGAAGGATATGCTACCTTTGGATAGCTTCTGTACCCGAGCTACATCCTTTAAAGGCACAAATCCTACAAAAACAATCATCACACCAGTCCAGTGGCCTCCAGAAGAGCACAAGGTCCTTGTTTTGCCTGGTGGGCTATATTGTTCAATTTTCTGTTTTGTAGTAAAACACAATGGCCAAGTAGATTTATAGTAGACATAATTTATTTAGGTTTATGATTCCTGAGGGATATGAATCCATCAAAACAGGAAGAAATGACAGCAAGCAGCAGAAATGCTGGAAGGAAGCTAGGCACTCACATCTTGAACTTCAAACACAGAGTGAAAAGCTATTGCAAGTGACAGGAGTCTTTAAATTCTCAAAGAACCTCTAGTGACATTCTGCTAACAACAAGGTCATACCTCCTAAACCTGTCCAAACATGCCATCAACTGAGAAACAAATGTTCAAATACGTGAGTCTCTAGGAGAAATTATCACTCATCCCACCAAATTCCACTACCAGGAATCCATAGAACAGTAGATCTCATCCGCTGGACCGTGATCCCCATGGGCTTGAAAAACACATTGACAGGGGTCACCTAAGACCATCCTGGATATCATCATCTAAGAACATTGTGTATATTCACATTGATTCATAACCGTAGCAAAATTGCAGTTATGAAGGAGTAACGAAAATAAAATTTTTGGTCGCGGTCACCTCACCATGAGGAATTGTATTAAAGGATTAAAACATTAGGAAGATTACGAACTACTGCCCTAGAGTAATGGTCATTTAACAATGTATAATTGATGTAGTCCAACTTCAAATATTTCAGTACCAACACTGCTTAAAAGTTCAAAGATCAAGGTGTATTTAAAACACAGGACAATCTTTTAATTGTAACTCCCTGTAAAATCAAAAAGCGAATCATATGATTCCAACATATAATGGCACAAAATATACATTGCCATTCCAAAAGGAAGAATGGGGGCCTAGTGAGGAAATACTACAGTGAAGCAAGACTGAAAGCCAGCAGAACAAACTCCAAATCTTTTATCTCTATGACTTATATCAAGGGCATAGACGGCTCCACTCCTCCAGCTTTTATCTCTCTCTTGAACTGGTTTCATTCCCTATTTGTAGATCCCTTTGGAAGATATCCTATTGCTCTGACACCTGCAATTCTTTGGGACAATCCAGGCCTTGCTTTTAAAGCTTCATGCAATGCCCATTTCAGGGTCTTTTGGCCTCTCAGGCATGGAATCCTCCATCATACACTGCCTGGTCTCAACAGCTCTCTGAAATGATGAAAGAATTCTATACAATTCTATTCAAATGACTATATCCATACAAATCACTCATTTGATTTGATTCATGATTCTAAAGTCAGCACTATGTAGATGACATCTGCCTAGCTTGTCTGTCAGTCAGGAATGGACCCTGGACCCCTTGAATCACATTAACAGTAGAAATTTTATCTAGTCTTTTCCAGGAACAGAAAATGCCTTATCCTTTCTTTTTACCAGCTGGATTGTTAGTTTGGTAAGGTCTTTCTCTCAGGACGCCCTTGCCTTTATTCCAGTGTTGAGTTAGCCTAGCCTTATAGGCTCTAATGTCTTTTTATCTTTCTGCACAAGCCTTAACTGCAACGTTAAGCTCCTTGGTTCTCTTTTTCTCTTTAAACAATACATTTTGCATCTCTTTCTGGCCTGCTTGCTCTCTCTCTCTCTCATGGTAGAACTTCAGAACAGGCATTAATAATAAGCGTGATTCAATACTATGCTGCCTTTAAATTGTTTCCCCTCAAAATCAGTCCAATACTTTTTCATTTAACTTCAAGCAGATTATTCTCAGAACCTGCCTCCAGTAATATATATCTCCCAAGAAAGTCTCAGCCTCTAAACCTACTTCTGGTGGTTTGAATGTAATAGGCCTCCATAATCTCAAAGAGAGTGGTAAAATTAGGAGCTGTGGCCTTGTGGGTAGGTGTGGTCTTCTTGGAGGAAGTGGGTGAAACTGGGCTTTGAGATCTCATATATGCTCAAGATACCACCCAGAGTTGCAGACAACTTCCTGCTGCCTGCAAGATGTAGGACTTTCATATTTCTCCAGCACCATTTATGCCTGCACACTGCCATGTCCCATCATGGTGATAAAGAACTAAACTTCTGAAACTGTAATGCAGCCTGAATTAAATTCTTTCCTTTATAAGAGTTACTGTGGTCATGGTGTCTATTCACAGCAATAAAAACCTAAGACACTGTCCAAGTAGGAACACCAGTCAAGGACCAAGTGTTCAAATACATGAGCCTATCAGAAATTCTGATTCAAATCACATTTACTTCCTGTGGGTTTCATCCCTTGATGAAATAAAAATGTTCTCTTGTTTTCCCCTTAACTCATCTCACTTCTTGGTGAAGTTCATTCAAAAGTCTTTTAACATTCTCAAAGAATTTCACATCTAGGGTGAGATGTTTTAATACTGCATATCCCAGCATGGAAAATAAAAAAAAAACTATATAGAAGCACATTTGCATAGAAAGAGCAATTGCTTCTGAGTGTATACATACAAAGCACAGAGCCACTATCTGCCCTCTAGGTTCTCCATTCTATAATAATAAAATATTTCTTTTATGACAACGTAGGATGAGTTCATTTTAAATTTACCTCTTGCAAAAGTTGCATGAAGTTTCCTTTTTAAGTGTGTTATGATCTTACATTGATATTTTCAATTTTTCTACATTATTTTATAAAAAGTTCATAGTCTCTCTCTCTTTTGAAAACATGATAGAGTATAAATCGAAGGTTTTGTACCACCTAGGTGAACACTCTGCTGTTGAGTTACATACTCAGAAAACTTACACTAAAAGTTATTAAATTTTTTATCATTTAAAACAATTTTTAAACTTAAATATTTAATCATATTCTTCCCCTAGTCCTTCTATATTCTCCCTCCCTCTACCCAGCCTACTTTAAGTTCCTTCTCAAAAAAAGAAACAAGAGAACAACACAATCTCCCCAAGCAAGAAAACAAACAAACAACAACAACAACTAAAGCAATGAAGTCCATTATATGTTGATCAAGTACTTCTTAACATGACATACCCAGTGTCACTCTACTAGAGGAAAATGATTGTCCCTCTCCCAGCAGGTATAAATGACAGTTCCATTGTTAAACTTTAGTGATCAAATTTTCATTCATTCATTCATTTTTTAATATAAAAAATAAAACATAATAAGATAAATAAAAAAACTATTACATCAAAGTTGGACAAGCAAGCCAACAGAAGAAAAGGAGCCCCAGAAAATGCAGAAGAATCAAAGACCCATTTGTTTACACACTCAGGAATCTCATAAAAACAAATGGGGATCTGTATGATATTCGCAGAGGATCTGGTGCACACCCATGCAGACCCAGTGCATACTGCTCCAGGCTCTGTGAGTTCATAGGAGTGTTGCTTGTGCTGATTTAGAGGGCCTTGTTTTCTTGTTGTCCTCCATCTACTCTGGCTCTTTTATTGTTTTCACCTCCTTTTCTGAGGGGTCCCCTGAGCCCTTAGGAGAAGGAATTGATGGAGACATCCCATGTAGGGCAGAGTGTTCTAAGATCTCTCACTGTCTGCATAATATCTGGCCATGAGTCTCTGTATTTGTTCCTATCTGCTGCAGGAGGAAGCTTCTCTGATAATGGCTGAATGAGGCACTGATCTATGAGCATAGCAGAATATCTGTAACATGAATAATAAAAACCCAGTGACAGATATAGGAGTTAAAACTGAAGATCAGAGAAGCAGAGCAGTGAGCAACTTGAGGGACCTTTTATGTCTTCCAATGCTCAGAGCGAAGTGGCGATCCTCAGACTCCCTAAACTGCAATGTCTCCACCAAACCTGAGACTCCACACTACAGTGAATTCTTGTCTCTTCCCCTTTATCTTCCACTCTCCATTCCTCTTTCCACCTCCCTAGTGCTGGGATTAAAGTTTTGTGACTCCAAAACAATGGAATTAAATGTGTGAGCCACCACCACATGGATCTGTTTCTGGAATAATCTTCTATAGCCCAGGGTAACCTCAAACTCAGAGATCTGTCTGTCTCTGCCTCCTGTGTCCTGGGATTAAAGGTGTGTGCCACCTCTCCCTGGCCTCTAGTGGCTTAGCTTTGCACTCTGATTTTCAGGCAAGCCTTATTTATTAAAATACAGATATAATATCACTAAAAGTCATTAGAAATTGTTTTGTCAGTATATATTTTCATCTTTAGATCAGTAATATTTGACTTTACCTTCAGTTACTGGTCAATCTAGTCCCATGTTCTTGGTCACCCGAGCAGTGTCGAGTATGGGTTCTATCTAGTAAAGTGAGTCTTAAGTCACATCAGTTTTCAGTTGGCTACTCCCGCAAGCTTTGTGCTGCCATTGCCTTAGCGTATCTGGCATGTATTACACCATTGTGATACAGGGTCTTGGCAGGAGTCTGGTACTTCTGATGGAAGAGGCAGGAACCAGAGACCTTTGTGGGTTCAGGCACAACTCTGGGATCACCAAGGGAGTAGGCCTGAGCCAGGACCTCTGTGGGTCTGGACATGAATCTGAAACCTCACAGGGAGTAGGCCTGAGCCAGGACCTCTGCCAGAGCAGCCCAAAGGCAGCAACCTCAGCAGAAAGAGCCTCTGGCAAGCAATCTCCACGGGAGCAGGCCTAAATGACTTCTGGTATTGCAGAGTCAACCCTGGGAGTGCCAAGCAACCTTCAGGAATACAGAATGACTAACAGGGTGACTGGAACCATAGCCCATGAGGAGCAACCATCCAAGACTTGGATCCACTGTCACCTGGAAGACTGATCACCAGAATCACAGACAGTCCCAACTATACCAATCAGAGGAAAAGATGGGTAGACAAGGCAAGAATATACACAATACCACAAAGAGCAACATGACACAAGTAAAAACTAGTGGTCCTACAACAGCAAGTCTTGAACAACCAAATATAGATGAAGCAGAAGAAAATGACCTAAAAGATTACATTAGGAGAATGTTTGAGGCACTTAAAGAGGAAACAGAATTCCCTTAAAGAAATGGAGGAAAAGGCAAACAAAGTATTGGAAGGCATCAACAAATCCCTCAAAGAAAAACCAAGAAAAAGCAAACATGCTTATGAAAGAAACTATTCAAGACACGAAAACTGAAATAGAGACGATAAAGAAAACACAAGTCGAGGGAATTATAGAAACAGAAATTATAAGGAAACAATCAGGAACCACAAATGCAAGCATAAC
The DNA here is from genome assembly GCA_001685095.1 of Ellobius talpinus. Lineage (NCBI taxonomy): Eukaryota > Metazoa > Chordata > Mammalia > Rodentia > Cricetidae > Ellobius > Ellobius talpinus. The sequence continues at coordinate 14,718 of LOJH01027806.1, forward strand.
CAGCAGATTAAAAAAGATGGAAGAGAGAATCTCAAGCGCTGAAGATACAACAGAGGAAATAGAAAACAATAATCTAACAAAAAATATCCAGGAAATATGGGACACCATAAAAACACCAAACTTAAGAATAATAGGTATAGAAGAAGTCCAACTCAAAAGCACAGAAAACATATTTGACAAAATCATAGAAGAAAACTTTCCCAACCTAAAGTGAGATATGCCTATAAAGACACAAGAAGCTTACAGAACACCAAATTGACTAGATCAAAAAATGTAATAATAATCATCTAATAATACACATAATAATCAAAACATTAAACATAAAGAAAGAATATTAAGAGCTACAAAGGAAAAAGGCCAAGTAACATATAAAGGTAGACCAATCAGCATTACACATGACTTCTCAATGGAGACAATGAAAGCCAGAAGGTCCTGGTCAAGCGTTATGCAGACATTAAGAGACCATGAATGTCAGCCCAGACTACTATACCCAGGAAAACTTTCAGTCATCATAGAAGGACAAAACAAGATATTCCATGACAGAACCAGATTTAACTAATTTCTAGCCACAAACCCAGCTCTACACAAAGTACTAGAAGGAAAACTCCAACCCAAAGAAGTTGGCTACATCCGAAAAACACAGACAACAGATGATCTCATAGCAACAAATCCCAAAGAAAGGAAAAACACACAATAACATAACCAACAATGAAAACTAAAACAACAGGAGTTAACAATCACTGGTCATTAATAACCCTTAATATAAATGGATTCAACTCACCTATAAAGAGACACAGGGTAACAGATTGGATACAAAACAAAATCCGTCCTTCTGCTGCATACAAGAATATTCTTATGGGAGATATTGAGCCACTAGGTCACCTTGTGGCTAGGTAAAATTCTTACAAAAAACAATGAGCCAGTTTCCAATAGAGAGCTTATAAAAGCTGCCAGACAGGTACTCAAGCAGGTAAAGTATAGATCAACAGGTAAAGTATACAATGATCAACAAGTACAATATATTAATTATGATTCAGCTATGGTAAGTGTGTGCAGTAAAGTGCAAAACTTATTCTACAACAGTTTTATGTAAAAGCAAAATGCTTTTTATGGCTACACCTTCCCAGTTTTGCCAATTAAGATATTAAACTTAATTTAGAACAGTAGCCTGTCTGGTACAAAAGAGCAGGATAAAATCTGGGAGATGGTTTGACAAAATATTGACTATAATCAATGTTTCTTATACTAAGATTAATTAATAATTTTAAAATAGTAATTTTGACAATTGTGTTTGCTCCATTCAAAGGCCAAAATAATAATCGTTTCCCAGATTATTGTTGCTGCAATTCACACAACTGTATTTTGCTAATGTTATAGCTAAAGATCCCTTAAAGGATGTTATGCTAAATTTTACAAATGGCTCTTCCAATGGAAGAACTGCATATACAGTTAATAATAAAAAGAATTGTAGAGCGTACCATGGCTCCTTGAAAGCAACTTATAAAAGTTGCAAACAGATCCTGATGCAAACAGATCTGAC
>LOJH01027807.1:0-17947 GCA_001685095.1 Ellobius talpinus
CACCTGCCCCTGCCTCCCAAGTGCTGGGATTAAAGGCGTGCACCACCACTGCCCCGCAGAGGAAGTGAGTCTTATAGTAAGAAGAAACCAATTCTAACGCAGTTATTCCTGTGTGCTGACTTACAAGAAGGGTACCTGTTCACATGGAAAGTTTACCTTTTCTTTTCCAACTGGTTTAGCAACAAACGTAGAGAAAGCCACACAGAGGAGCTTCTCGGTGCCAGTGAACTTGTCCTGTACTATAACCTTGATACTGATCTGAAGGACAGAAAAACAAACCATCAGTCATCCAGATAACAGATTCAACTGCAACGTGCAAGATACAGCTACACACTTCTCCAATCCTGCCTTCCGGTTTTTAAATGACATCAGCATTTTAATTTATCTTTAAGGGACACTATCATTTCAATGATGATCTCTACACTATGACAAATGAAACTCTTCTGTATATGGGAACACACACACTTGCCATGAAAAATATGTAGGCTCTAGCTATCTAGGCTAAGTTATAACAGACTCATCACCCAGGGGAAATACTTACTAACTTTTAGGTTAATTTTCTTCTAGTTACACATGTTATATACAATGTAATATTACATAATGCATACACACTTATATGTAATATTGCATGTATGTTTTATAAATGTATATATGAGGTGCACATCAATGTTTACATACATTATAAATTTATCACGCTGCATTTGAAGTTCTATATTCTAATTCTAGTTTGTCTTGCTATAATAAGCATTTTAAAATCATATTATAAGTGAATGCTCTCTCAAGAACAAGACAGCCTGCCAGAGAGAGGAACCTATAACAATTTTTAACCATTAGTCATTACATTTTATACCCCATGATAATGGGGGCAGAAATGCTATATTAGCTGTGGCTCGGTTTCCTCGGTTTGGTTTTTCTGGGGCAGTCAGCAAGTGTCTGACGCATTCCATAAGGAGTCTGCAATGGGTGGCTCTCCCTCCGCGTGAAGAGCCTAAAGCTGGCTTTTCAGTCTTGCACTCCACAGAAAAAAGTCTTTAGATTTGGACTAAAAACACTCTCCTCATATCTCGCCCAGGTAAGTAACACTGTCTTCTGAGGATAATGGGCAACCTGGGGCATCTCAGTTCAGCATGGAGTAATGAATGATAAAGTGCATGTATTTCTACATCCTCACCAGGAACACCGTGTACAAAAATAATCAATAATCCATGACTCACTTTCAGTTTCATTTGAAACAGAAATTTGTATTTGTAAATCTCAAGTTGACTGGATGGTAATGAATCAAACACGAACCAATTATTTTTCACCTCTATAAAAACCCCTCACCCACGAGGTTGTTCACATTAGAGAAATACACAAGAAAGAAGAAAAGTAAAACATCAAAGAAGAAAAGCCTAGCTACAACTCTGGAGTGTTAAAGTTCAGACACTATCAGCTACCAGGACAGTTGATTGTGGTGTGTAATGGACCAGTGTCTCGGAGACATGGCATGGGGAGTTCATTAGGTTGAGGAAGAGTAGGTAAGACTGGAATTATACTCCATGTAAAGAAAATAAAACTAGATAAGGTATAGGAAGCAACTATTTCTACATAAGGGGGGAAACAGGTGACAAGGGGCGATGATGCCCCAGGACAGGAAAGCAAATGAAAGGAACATAACATTTCCTCTCATCCTGAAGGTGACAGTAGGGAAGGGAAACCCACCTCATCTGAGCTGAAGAAGCAGAGATCAAACAGATCAAGGATCTGGGATTTGTTGGGCAGGGTACCAGAAAAGAGATACATACATAAAGAGAGAATTCAGGAAATGTGCATGTGGTCTCCGTAGGTCTAGACGTAGGGTTGATACCAAACTGTGCATGCGTGCCATGAATCTCACGGAACAAGACCAGAATAACTTCGGAGGAAACCGCCTCACACTAGGGAGCTGTCAGGTGAACACCTCCGGACCTCCCACACTGCTAGGAATCTTCTGAGTTCTCTGTAGGGTAAACCTCACCAAGCCTGAGACAGCCACAGAGTCCACAGAAGACTGCTCCCTTCGAGAGGCACCAATTGCCTCTGGTAGCTTTATTGACTAGCTGGCATTGCAGGGGACATGGATGTAAGAAGACGCAGACACACAGTTTGGGTAACAGTATTGTAAGAAGTAAGAACTAGAATCCATAGTTTGCAAAACCCACACACAAAAATACCCTTCCCTCTTGCATGTTCACTTTGCGTGTATCCTTCTGTGGCATCTGGTGTCACAGTGAATGTGAATGGCAGTACTGAGTGGGGGACATCAGCTCCTTAGCATTCACCTACTGTGCGTCTGACACAGATTTAAGGCTTTCTGAAATTCAGGATCCTATCAGCTGTGAGCACTGTTCTGGGCTTCCCCCTTAGTGTTGTGAAAGCAGTGAAGACACGCCCTCTAGCAGGTGTCCCTAAGGAAAGGGTGCCGCTCACCTCCATGCTTGTGCTGAATGCTCTGGTCACTTTTGCTCGGATGGTAATAATTTGTCCAATTCTGTTTTTGTAAAAGAAAGAAAGGTCTCAGCAATACTAACACATTTCATTTTAGACCTAGAGATTTTAGTAGACACATGTGGCATAAAGCAATTCCACCTTTACCTGCTGATAAAACTCATACACATAAAACTTGGGTTAAAGCTAATAGCAAAGACAGGCTTTCAGGATAGATGTTAACCATTTAAATCATGCTTATAATGCTAAGAGACTTCTCTCTACTCAATCAGAAAAGAGCTTTGGCAAGGACAGTATACAAGGTGACCCTATTTGCAATAGACACTTTTTATGTATAGCCACTATTCCCCATATAAATTCAGATGATCACACAGGTAGAACTGTACCACTGACGCTTACTTTAAAACATTAACTAATAAACAAACAGACCAGCAAACATAAAGGAAAAAGTCGGCTTGCTAGGTAGACATGAGCCCTCAGAGCTGTTCCTCATCCCTGCTATTGGAACTCTGAAAACTTAGAAGTCAAATCTTTGGGTCACTGATCCCTTCATCTTAGGGGAAATTAAGAGCTGCCCAACGTAGGCTCCTTTGATTCCCCATCCCACCTGACTCCATTTGAACCACTTTGTCGCGGCTCACTCTATCCTATTGTATTTGTGTGCTCTACCCTACCCCACGACCTTGTCTCCTTACAGGCAGTGTTGTTAGGCCTTTCCCCTCTCAACCTTCCACCTCTCTGTTCTGCCTGACTTTCTCAGGCAATGAAAATGTTTAAGGTTTCTCCTTCTAAAATCTTTCTTTCAATTCTAGTTTATTTACATATTTGACTTTCCTGGAAGAATCACTGGTCTTTCTAATTCATACTGCTCACTGAGTTTTGACTAATGGTGGCATTGAACTAAAGTGCAGTCAATGAGCCAAAGCTGCTGAGCTTGATAAAGCAAGGTTTTCTTGGGGATACAGGTATAGAAACACACCAAGTCCAACAGCATAGAAAGGAATGACTGAAAATTCACCGACAACAGAAACATTTGCCATTAAATGAAATACTGTTCCTCAACGTGGCCACAGCAGTGACAAAATGAATTCCTTACGAGTGCTGTGCACAAACCAAGGCAGCATGCCAAATGCTCTGAGGCAGAGGAAACAGCATGCCACTCACCAAGCAATCACCCTGTGAGATCAACATGGTGATTCCCATTTTACTCTCAACAGGAATTGGGCTTAAACAGTGATGTAGTTAGCAACTAGCTGGGCCAGAGTTCAAACCCTGGACTTATCTAAATTCAAAGCCATGGAAACATGGTTGTCTTGGGCTCCTAGGAAGGATAGCAATCAATTCTACTTTAATCACAGTGCAGAGGTTCATTCAGTCCATGAGGTAAGTCAGCTGCTTTTCCTGGAAGAGTGGCCATATCTACTCAATGCCTTTGTGTACAAACTGAGGCCCTGTACACTGTGTCTCTCATAATCTGTAGCAATCCAGGCAGGAAAACTAGAAGTAGAGGAAGGAATTCACAGTCTGAACAAATAAGTATTTCAGTATTCTTTTTAAAAAAATGTTTAGATTAACTGATTTAGAAAGTGATAAAAGTCATACAAGAATCTTCAGAGAGAGGACTTAGGTAATGTTGAATAAAACGGCCTATGCATTTGCATTTTGATGAAGCTGTTCTGTATTTAGGGATCTTATCCCAAAATACACTAGCAAAAATATGAATACACGCCATGTAAATCCATATATTTAGGTATTACCTGTAATAGCAAAAACAATTCAGTGTTTACTGCTGAGTACCCATTGAGTTAGGGATCCGGATGTGAGCATGAGAGTTTCTACTAACATGGTGAACAGCCGTGTGCATTGCACTAGAATGGTTTTCTGGGTGAACTCATATGGGAAAGGTGGAGAAACTGACATCATATACTGGGACTTATTTTTAAGGAATGTGAATAAATTCTCATTTATATTTAATGTAAAGGAGTAATTATCGGATAAAAGGGTAGACACTTAAGAGACAGGAGGAAGTCTAGGGAGCAGTGAGAGAGAGACAGAATTTCCCAGAGTGAAACGTTTCTTTCCACATTTGAATCTCCTGATTGCAGGTGTTTTAAATGACAAATCAGATACCAAAACAAAAAAATGCAGTCTTAGAACACGGAAAGCAGTTGGCCTGGACCCTGTTCAGATGGTAGTTTAGCCCATCTGGAGGAGAGTTCTCTGAGTAACTTCAAATACGGGGATTGTGGCTACATGATGATCATCTGCTGAATTACTTACAAACTATGACTGGAATTTGCTTCAGAATAATTCACATATGGGAAAGACCACCAAGGGATATGAATATATGAGGGCTGATCATTCGCACAGGCTGGTGGTGAGTTCTTGGGACAGACCACACCATTCTTGCTAATTTTATTGTCTAGCTTGATGTTCTCTCCCATAAAGGCTGCTAGAACATAAAAGCACTCTCACATATGAAACATTCCTTAAAATGTACTTTATTTACACACAAGTTAGTGTTAGCACCACACCAATACAGATACTTATTATCATCTGTCACATAGGAAAAGGAGCCATTAAAGACAGAGTGATAGAAAGCTTGCATGCGTGACATTACATAGCGTCTAATGCTGAGAGTAACTTAACACAGCTAATACTGAATGTGTGCTGAGGACAATGATGACAAGGGACACCAGGATAGAGCCAAGTGCTTCTGGTTTTCTAAGAAACACAATCATTGACTCCAGATGACTAAGGTGCAATAAACATGTACTGCAAATGAGCCAGAAACCTGCAGGGAGTGACGAGAGCAGCGCCCTTACCTGGCTGCGTCCTCAAACAGAATGTCATCCATTGAGGCTGTGACGCAGGAAATCCCGGCATGTTTTTCAGCTTCAAAAAGCAGGTAAAGGTATGCCATGTTAGTAGCTGTGACTGAATGTTTCAGCAAAGGGAAGAAGGAGGAAACTGAAGTCGATCTGTTTTAGTATCACATCCCCTCCCTCATTCCAGCACCCCAGTGCCCCCACACACGGACGGACAGGACGGCCTGTACTTACAAGCTGGCATTGGCTCTGTAATTGTTTCCACTGGGTGGTGGAATTATACTCTCTCCTGAATTTTAACTTAGGAATCTCCAGCTTGAACTTTAAAACCAATACTCAGGAAACTGGCAACTATAAGTAACAATTTTAGCAAGTTTTTGATGACTCTAAATGTTGTTAGATTACTATCAAGTATTATCCTTCTTTTGTTTTATAAATGAACATCGGAGCTACATCCACTGTCTCGCCTAGCTTGTAGCTGCATATACTTAAATCAATAATGACTGTGAGCAGGGAGCGGTCTGGGAGCCCTGGAGATCATCTCCCACATCAGAGGGGAATGTCTCTGGGAATCAGGGACACATAGGAAGCAGGCGGGCTGTGCTCATCACTTATTACCAAACTGACTGGTCATCATGACAATGTTGTAGAAGGAGAGAGTTGGTGAGGAGGCGCTCAGCCTTTTCCGTGGTCTATATCTGCCCACAATTGCTTTGATTATTGGTTTTGCTTGACGTAAAAACACCAGAATTCATGCTATTTGGAAAAGATTTTATTCTTCTTTTGTTCTTGTTTTGTTTTTTGTTTGTTTGTTTTGGTTTTTTGAGACAGGGTTTCTCTATGTAACAGTTCAGTTCTAGCTGTCCTGGAACTAGTATTTATAGACTAGGCTGGTCCTGAACTCACAGTGATCCACCTGCCTCTGCCTTCCGAGTGCTGGGTCTAAAGGCGTGTGCCACCACCTCCCGGATGCTATTTGGAAAAGATTTTGATGTGTGTTTCTGCCAGTAGAGGAAGTCAGTCAAAATCCAAACAGATTTTCATTGACCTTTTTTGTTTTCTTTTGAGAGAAAGTCTCTCTATACAGACTAGGATGGCCAGGAACTCATTTTGCAGCCCAAACTGACCTCTGACACACACACACACACACACACACACAAGCACACAAGCACGCATGCACGCACACATGCACGCACGCACACATGCACCCGCGCGCACACACGCACCCCATGCACCGGGGCAGCTCCAAGTGCTATGTTTTCTGGTGAGCATCGCCTTGCTTGGCTCACTGGTTTTGATTAAAGAACTTTTAGCTTCATTCTTAAACTCAAAGGCATCACAGCTGATACACATTATAGAAGTGACAGTGAATTAAACCAAATTCCTGTACATTGATGTAATGGATTACAATATAAGTACCAATCTCAGGTAAAAAGAGTTGAGAAATTAACCATTTTGGAACTCTGTGTGAGAGCAATGGGCAGAGAAGAGGCTTTGTTAGTTACAAAACAAGCCAGCAATAAGGATATGAAGTGTCAAACTCTCTGCCTCTTCAGGGTGGGCTCAGCTTAAGCCAGCAGAGCAAACAGGAGGTGTGCTTGGCTGGTTTCCAGGTGTCGAGCCAGGTCAGGGTCATCTTTTTACCAGTCTGGCTAGGGGTTATTTTAGATCATTTCTGAGTCAGATCCTTAAAGCTGCTATTTTTCCAGAGAAGTACTGAATGTTCTCGAAAACAAACAATAAAACATTGACAAAAGAGTACCTAGTAAACACCCAGTCCACGAAGGGACAGGTTGTTAACTTAAAATGTTCTTATTAACAGAGTATGATTGTGTATGCCAATGCGACTTGCCAGATTTAAGTGACTGAATAATAATGTTAATGAGGTCACCAATAGGAACATAGGGCTGGCTGCATTACATTTTCCAGGTGGCTACTATGCTTACAGAGCTGAGGGCTAGACTGTAAGAAGGACCAGGGAGAGTCAGCAGCAGGTAACAGCATTTACTAAACATTTCTCATTGGCCATGCACCAAGCCATGCATGTCAATCACAGAAGGCTTGTACTATTATTGGTTCCATCTTAAACGAGGACATTCAACCCTAGAAAGATTCAAATGATTGTTCTAGTGGTTTTTGACTACATAAAATAGGAAATCTAGAAGAGAGTTGGGTAGATGAAGCCCAGACAGCTATCAGAGAGTGCCTCACTGAATGTGGACCCCAGCAGCCATACTTTCTACTATAAACCTGCAGGAACCGATTAAAAAAGAAGATAAAGATATGAGCTGTCAGCATAAGGTCCCTTGCTTTTGGACATGACTATGTGTTGTCTTTTCTTCATTTTTTAAGTATGCCAGTAAGATGGCATGAATTCAAAAGAACCGGTTGTCCTTGTCCTTACATTTGGATCACCCTTCCTACTTTCACACAGTAGAAAAACTTAGTGATATTACTGATTTCCTAGGGAAAGTTGGAAACAGATCAGCAGAGAAACAGATGACAGAATAAGTCAAGGTGTCTACATAGAGGGCTCTCTTGAGCCCAGATCTGCAGGATGAGCTGCAGTGGGACAGATGGGAGAGAGGAGAGCAGAAAGGAAGGCTGCTGAGCAGACAGACAGAACAGTGATCCCAGTGAGCCTGTGGCTAGAACGGAGACACAAGGAGGGCTGAGATGGAGCTAGATGGAAGGCCAAAAGCAGATCCTGAAAAGGCCTGGAGGCTCTTGCTTGTCATCATTTTAGAGCTGTTATTATTAGATATTGTTCATTGTCTTCTGATCTCTGCTGTGACAGTTTGGCTGCAAACTCTAATGCACTTGGGACTATGAGGTCTCTGCTGTGGCTAATGAGGCCGGTGGTAATTTTAGTCATTGCTCGCCTATACTGAGTACAACCTTTCTGGTTGCTTTTAAGCATATCTGATTAGAATATGCCTATGTATTGTAATTTTTAAATTAATCTTGATTGGTGTTCTATGGATTCTAGAATCTGTATACTTTTCAGCATGTTTGGGGGAAATTAAAGCCATTCTTCTCTGATTAGGGGCAAGTTTGTCCTACTTTTTTCTTTGGGGGCTTTATACAGAACTAAAAGCTTTGTTTTCTTTTTTCATGACTGTATGAGACTTTGTATATGTGTGTGTGGTGCTGGGGATTTAATTCTGACCTCGTGCATGCTAGGCAAGTGTGCTATACCACTAGCCCATAACCCCATTTTTTTGGTTGTTTGCAAGATCAGATAATTTATAATGATATATTTTCACATTTGCTACCTTTTTCCACAACCATCTTCATTCTGTAGTGAAGGTTAACTAGTATATTTTAAATTTTATGTTAGTTTTCAGTTATTGAGTTTCCACGTTGTCTCCATAAAACACTTTCTATTTCTCTTTTTGAGGTTTATTGCCTTATTTTTGTTCTTTACAATAATATTATCAATTTCCTTGATATGATTATGATAGCTACATTCAAGTCCTTGGATTTTAATCCCATCCAGCATCAGTGTCATGTGTAGGTTGGTCTATTGATAATCTTTGAAGAATGAATTGTGTTTGCCTGCTTATTTGTGTGTCAGTGTTCTCTATTATCTCCAAGCCCTCTTTGGTTTGTTGTTGAAATAGTGGGTTCTGATGAGCTCTTTGAAAAGGATTAGTTTTTCTTTTGTTGTTGTATTTTTGCAAGTAGTTACAGTTACTAAGTCCAAACTATAAACCTTAGAGACGGCCACGGTTCCTTCACTTTCTTTGGTCTTAACTAGGAGGTTGGGAGTCTGTCCTATATATACAGATTCAAAGAGTGCCAGATACCTGGCCAAGGATTACAAGCAGGGTGCCTCCCTGGCTTTCTTTTTTTTCTGAACACATCTCTCTTCATATTCTAGTGAATGTTAAACTGACAAATGTGTAGCTTTCCAACTAAACATTTAACTGGGAGAATGCTCTCTCCTCCATAATATCATTAAACACCCCCTCCTTCCCACATACCTCATGGAACTAAATAAAAAAAGAGTTAAGAAGAAAGGGAAAGCAAGGCCCCTGCCGTTCTCTCCCAGTGTAACTTTCACGTGCCCCAAACACTTCTCGTTCACTTCTCGGTCACCTTAATTTACCTTTATTTGCTGTTTTGTTCAGAGTTAACAGTTGTTACCTATGGGGGAAGGTTTCCTGATAGGAAGTTCTTGACCAGACTAGAGGAAAAACTAGTATAGCCTTTTAAGTAAAGAAACAAATAGTAAAGATGAAAAAAAATCTGACATGATGAGATAAGCAAATTCCAAATGTACTTTAGAAGGATTATGAAGATGAGACCAGAATAAAGGGAGAACAGTTTGAGAGCCTCTCTGAAGCCCACAGGGCAGGGCGCTGGCGCTGGGGCTGGGTCTGGGTCTAGGCAACAGTATGGAGGCTCAGCACAGGGCTGGGCTTAAAAGATTCCTCCAGAAGAAAGCGTTAGCAAATTCAGAAAAAAAGGGGGAGTTATACTGAATGTGTAGAGAAGGAACCAATGTGGACAGCGTGTCAAGGCTGAGGCCTAGATTTAAAAACACAGTTAGGTGAGGTGATGCTCCTTAAAAGTGAACATTCGGAAACATTCACTGTTGACATGGAGGAGGGGAATTGTGGTCTTGACAGAGTTCAAAACAAGGAACAGACATGAGAGTGGAGGATGACTCAGTGATGGCTTCAAGCTTCTGGGTTGAAGGAGTGAAAGAGGAGGGGACCACCGACAGCTATGGGGCCTAATGCTGATGCAATTGGAGTTGTGCGATTTTTTTATTTAAATATTGAGAAGCTGTTTTGGAATCTAAACTCGAGGGTTTCAGCAGTGTCTTGTGGACATGACTATGGGCATTATTTTTCTCAGGAAACATTTACTGTACAGAGCACTTGTCAACAGAACTCTGGTTAAAACAATGCCAGAAAAAATGGCTCTTGCATTGCTCTTCAGATTCATCCACATATTACCTGAATAATATCTCTCACTTATGTGGTATCTTTTATTTCCATAGAGTGCTCAACATGGCCATCTTCTGTATTTCACAAGCCAACTTTATCATAACGATGCTTTAGCATTTGCAATATTAACATTACCAGTTATGACGGTACCAACAGCAGTGTAATTACTAAAGCATAGTGTGATTGGTTGTCTACAGTCTTCCTAGGATCCATGTTTCCAAAAACGTCAAACTCGAAACTTTTATGTCATTTTCACTCAGTTGCCTTAGAAATAGGTATCCTTATTACCAGCAATGCCAGTCATTTCAATACTTGTTTCTTTTATTTACATGTGGGTAAACTTTGTATTTCTGATTCCTTGTTACAATGCTGTGATCCAATTCAAATCTTGTTAGGAACTGTTAAGACAGAAACCAAACACATCAGCATATTGAAAGCAGTGTCATTGCAAATGCAGCTGAATTTTACAGGTGGCTAACATGCAGGGGTTAATCTACCCAGCACTGGATTAATCTATCAAGAAAAGTGGGTCCATAATATTGTGAGCTTTACTTCCATGCAGTATAAGGGATCCAGCTAGAACACAAGTCTCGCAAAGCTCCCTCCAGGTCTACTTTGTCATCTGAATACACATTTCCCCAGAGCTGGGACTAGGCTGTGGTAATCGAGGTTCAGCATAAAGGCTGGATTTAAGAGACTAGGGATTGAGAGGAAATGTGGAAAAGATGCTGAAGCCGAGGAACAAGGCATGGAAATGGCCAAGAAAAGAGGAACAGATGTGGAGTTCCCTGGGGAGAAAAGCTTTGACAGTGCCCATGGTACATTGTTTGTATGGAAAACACAATGTCACACTGTTCTTAACGGGGAACGTCCTATAGACGATCAGTCTGGAGTTCTGAGTTAGGCTCAGAATCAACTCATGTCTGTCTGTCTGGCCCCTCCGAGAATTAGTTTTCAGCTACAAAAAAAAAGTATCTGTAAAGAATGAGGGAAGTTTGGGTTTTACTTCAAGGATGATGGGAAAATACTGAGCGGCCCTAAGCTGGGGGAGGTGAGTTGGGAGTCGCTAATATGATTCATGTACTCGAAGTTCACTGTGTATAGCTAACATCCCAAGGAAGCAAGATTGTACTAGGACACCAAAGGAATGTCTCCAGAAGGGAGGCATGGTAAAGCTTACTTGTATCCAAGACTATACCTCTCACTGGTCAAAGACGAAAGAAGTCAGCATGGGTTTAGGAGACCCACGTTTCAAAAGTACTGCTTAGCCTACACTCTCAGCGAGAAAACCATTTCTACTATAACCCACTGTTTTCAAAAGCATAGCTTCTTCCATCCCTCGGTGTAAGCCAGTCAAAGTCAGAGCCTGAGTGTGGTAATGCTGAGAGGCTGCCTTTCGTGGTGAGACCATCCCACAACACTAGGCACTGGGTGAACTGGACAATAGCTCCTTTGGACTGAAGACAGCCAGAGCTTTCTTCCTGATCTGCAGATCGCTCTTGCAGTAGCCTGGCATGCTTCTAAGCTCCAAGACATGGTCCTTTGGGATCAGGATGTGCCCTTATCTTCTTGTTAACCTTACTCAATTATCACTTCCAATATGCAAACATTGGGGATGGCATGGAGACATCATTAGGTCCATATTAGATGTTTTTGTTATCATCCTCACCCCTAGTGATGGGGGGGGCGTGGAATGCAAGGGCTTCACAGCTGGACTACACCTCCAGGCCTTCTCCTTGCTGTTTTCACTCTCATCCTCTCTCAAGCGTATCCTTGAGTCTGTCCTGACTGCCTAATAGCTGATGATGGCAGTAAACCAAACAGAGAAGGGAATCTGGCAAAGGAGCAGTCTTTCCCCAAGGAAACATTTAGATTACTTGAGAAAGCAGGAACTGTGAGCAGTCCTCTAAGAACACTTTTGCTGTTGCCGTAAATAATCTAGTTGCTTGTAAAGAAAATATGTTAACATGTGCATGTGTGCGTGTGTGCGCGTGCATGCACAAAACCAGGGCTTCATGCTTGAGTGTGAACCTTTTTTCTAGCCTCCGTTCCACTTAGTCATTGAACTCAATCTTTAGAATTTTAAATATGGTTAAGTATTGATACAAGCAATCTAGACAACAAAGTCTTTTGGAGGGTCTTCACTCTTGTGTGTGTTGAAGGGAGTCCTGTGAAGTGAACATTCAAGGACCACTGGTCTAGGGCGCTGTCAGTAGCTGTCTCAGTCATCACTTCTGTCTTCACAGCGCTCCTGCTCTCGGTGGGAACATTGCCCTTTCCCTTGGTTTCCTTCTCCCAAGCTATCTCAGGCTTCCATGCCACCCTAGCGCATCCCCAGCTGCTACCTTTCAGGATCCCCAGACGCCCTGGCCACCAGCAGCAGCTCGCCCCGCCCGAAGGTGCCCTCGCGTGGGCCCCGCGCTTACCTGCCAGGCAGGCGGTGGTGTCCATCCACTTGAGTAGTTGTCCGGCGCTCAGCTCGCCGCGGGAGTCCGCGTGTGCCGGCTGGATGGCCTGGCTCATGAGCACCTCGCCGGGCGCCACCGTCGCTTCCATGGTGCCGGCTGAGAGAGCCGAGTGCCAGTCGCCAGCGCCTGGACATCCCGTTCCCCCGGGGCCCGCCCCCGCTCCAAAGGGCGCCGCCTGCTCCTGCCGCCAGGTGCTTAGGAGGTGAGAGGTCAGGGTCCCACAAGTCACCCCGGTACTGCAGAACTGCAGCGAGGAGGGCGAGAGAGGACTCCGGCCTCTCCCAGGTCAGAACCAGAGCGCTGACCCAGCTCTAAAAGTGGGGCGACTCTAGAATGCAGGACAGCGGTCATCTGCTGAAGACCTAGGCAGAGGAGGGCGCGTGAGAAGGGATTGCATGCTCTTGGCTTTGCTAGGCTTTGGGGCTTTGTTGATTGATCGGTTTAGTAGGTGACCCTTTGTATTTTTTTTCCTGCTCGACATTGCAACACTCCAGGCCTTTGTTCAAACTCTACCTTCTAATTCTTAGGACACTATAATGGCCCCAAAAATCATTTTGTTAGGAAATCGATTCCGCTGATAAACAAACAAAACTAAAGGTCATGGGAAGCTGATGTGTGTAGGGACATCAGAGCCACCCAACTAGAGAAGGCAGCACTCTTTAGTTTTATCTAGAAAACACAAGATCGGAAACTGTCACATTGTTACCAATGGTCCCACAAGTCCCCAAAGATGCTTTCTTCAGCCCTCTTCATGGGAGACTGCTCTAGGACACTGCCTATGAACTGAAGGGCCACACTCAGAGGCTACAGCCACTACACTTTCTTTGTAGAGCTCCGGCACCGGCGTTTCAAAGCAGTTCTTGTCAGGGAAACAGGGGCATCAAAAGCCTTCAGGGGCTCCTAGATGCATAGATGGCTGCCTTGTGTGCGGTCGGTGCACACTTGTGGATGAAGTCATAGAGACCTGCAGAGGTGAGCTAAGACATGAAGACCAGCTCTTTGGAAGTCAGGACCTCCTATCTTTCTTGGGACCTCACTGACTTCAGGGAATGACACTGGCCTCTGGCCAACAAGTGCAGCCTCGGAGCATCAAGAAGGAGAGCCTGGTTTTTATTATTATTACTAATATTATCATTATAATAATTGTTATTGCTATTGGTATTTCGAGACAAGGTTTCTCTGTAGCTATGGAGCCTGTCCTGGATAGTTTTTATTATTTTAAATGACATGCATGTATGTGCCTGGGTGTGGGCATGTGCACCTGAGTGCTGGTCCTCAGAAACCCTAGACTGGAGAACTGGGATCTTCTTGGAACTGGAATCACAGGCAGTTGTGAGCTGCCTGATGTTACAGCTGAGAGCCCAGTCTCTGGAGAGCGATACTAGGTGTTAACCAGTGACCCATCTTTCCAGCCCTGAGCCTGGGTCCTTTGCCTCCCCTTTAAACACACACATACTTAGCAAGCAAAGCGAGGAGTACTGACTTGATGGACTTCAGGAGCCTTTGTGTCTGGCCAGTTGCAGACTACATGAGCGCAAATAAAAGTGGAATGCCTCCAGTTAGGCAAGTAGGAGGTTTGATTTTGTAAGAGGTATGAGGCAATTCAACAGGACGTTTCAAAGGGGGGGATCTTGTGTAGGGCAGGCTGGATTTGAATTTTCCTGCTTCACTGCTGCATATGAGAAGACAGGCACGTCCTGGGGGAGTGAGCCTAGGGCCCCCCACACCATACCAAATGAGTCACATTTCCAGGCTCCTAAAGTGACTTTAAAATCAATTAAAGCTGTTGTATCCAAGATGATCCCTTTTCATAGTCATACAGTTGTTCTTCAATGATAGTGTGACTGTGTCCATATCGTGTGTGGTAATGTCTGGGGTGTTCTTGACACCTTTGTATCTATCTTCTGTAATGAGAACCATCACTATTTAGGAATTAGTGAATTAGAGGACTGTTCAGCTTGTACTCACTCCATCTACTGATAACTCTGTGGGAGGTTTTCGTTGATGTTGGACTTGGTCATGTGACTTGTTTTGGGATGGAAAGTGTGCCAGGTTTCACCTTGGACTCCAGGAACTTTTGTCATAAGGAGACTCTACAGCCACTAATGACTTATCACCGTCTGACTGGATTCACATGTTTTAGTTATGTTACTGGTGGTACCCAAACCCACAGCTTCACAGAGCCTTCAATATTCATGAAGACTTATGAATGAGGCATTACTGCTCATAGTTGCATGCCAGTGTGGTGTGGGGGCTCATTTGTTACAGAACAATAACAGAGTGGGGTTTTATTTATAAATGCTTGGGGGAATTTATTAAAGTATTAGAAGTGGCATATCTGTGGTCCAAGGTGCATTACTTTGAGTAAAAACTGAGAACTAAAATGGTAATATTGAATTATGTGCCTTCATATATTTGAGTTGTTATCACTTTTAGGCATTTCAAAATGTTTAAGCTCGGGTATAAGAAGACATCTTCCAAAGATATGATTTGAAAATGAGACATTTGTTTGTATATGTCTATCTGAGGACACCTCACTGAAGAATAGACAGAGCATACAAACTCATTATTGTGTTTCCTTGTTTTGTCACCTCTGTTTGGGTGGCTTGTTTACAGTTCCATCTCTTTTGTTGGAGTCACATGAATTTTCATCTCAATAGCCTGAAATTCTGTCCTTTTCTGTTTCCCGGATGGTCCTTTTCTCCCATTCACGGTGAAATGTCATCTGCGTTCGAGAACAATTTCTATCTCAAATTCCCTGGTATAAAAATTCCATTGTTTGAAGAAAGCCTCCACATTTGTCCTTTTATATCCAGAGATATCTTCTGGGGATGAACAGGATGCAGAGCCAGGCCATTTTTAAAGATCATGCGCAGAACAGGAAAACTCACCAAGCAGAGAGCTGTAAATCACATAATCTCGAGAAAGGAGACCCTCTTCAGAACGTGTGAGTGGCAACCATCTAAACCCCTCACGTTTGAGATAAGGGCCCAAGTTCCTAGTGCAAAGAATGGGATTCAGGAGGAGACAGAAAAGGACTCTCCCAGAAGCAGGCCCTCAGACAGCAAGCCCTTTACTGTAGTGAAATGAAGGAGCCTGGGGAGGGGGAGCAGCCAACTGGGGTTTCCAGACCAGCAGGGCACTCATCAGAAATGTAGACCTGAGCCCTGACCCTGGTCAGAATGAGGATGGTAAGAGCCCCAGGACTTTCACAGGTGCACTCGCGTTTGCTAACAGATGTACTAGTCATTTTGTTGTCGCTGTGAGAAAGCACCATGACCAAAAACAACTTAGGGAAGTAAGTGTATCTAGGCTTACGGTTCCAGGGTTCATGATGGTGGGGAGTGGGCAGCAGGCATGGCAGCAGGAGCAGAGAGCCCAGAGGGCACACCTTCATCTACATGCAGACGGCAGAGGAGATCAAATTGGAAGTAGAGCAAGGCCTGCCTGCAGTGACATCCTTTCTCCAGCGAGGCTCCAAGCAGTGCCACCAAATGGGCACCAAGGGTTCCGATACCTGAGCCTATGGGGGACATTTCATGTTCAAACCACTACAACAGCCCAGTTGTTGCTCTCAGAAGCACAGAAGTTAAGGTCTCATCATCCACCTGCATGCTCCCTTGTTAATCAGAACAAGGGGATACCAATAGCCAGCACGGGTGGGGCTGGCAATGGTGAGTGCTGAGGCGATGTGGACAGGAAGAGAATGGGAGCAGCTGATGCACTGTGCCCTGACAGGAAAGGCAGCCAGGAGCCCCTTCTCCACAGGAGGCAAACCCCAAACTGAGGGTTGGGCTGGTCCACGTATTTTATAGCAAGATTGGTTTATTAACTCCTCCTGTTGTTGGTTTTATTTTGTTTTGTGAGATCATGCCTGATAGTCTCTCTGTGCTAGAGGCTGGCCTCAAACTTGTAGCAATGCTCCTGCCTCAGCAGCTCAAGTGCTGTATTTACAGGCATACATCACCATAGCCATTTTTATTTCTTCTATTCTTTTCCTAGAACCCCTTTGTTTGGTTTGGTTTGGGGTCTTGGAAGTATTTCCCCTGTGGATTCTACAACTGGAAGTATTGTGTAGGCTCTGCTGATCTTTAAAAGCCTAGAATGCTCCAGTGAAGCATTCCAGTGAAGACCTTGGAACCACAGGGGTTTCCTTTGGGGTGATTTTTAAATTATGGATTTGCTTTTTAAATAGTTACTAGCCTACTCAAGTGATCTATCTCATGTGATCATTTCTGGTTTTCGAAGACCGGTGTAGGTGTGCTTATCTCAGAAGGTGACCTGCCACAGGCAGAGCTGAGCTCAGGGCTGAGCTGGTGTTTTTCTCCTGTTGGGCAGCACCGTGCCAGCTCTGCTATACCCCATTTCGCAGCTGTTCCTTCCTGACTCTCTAGTTTCACCACAGAACTCCATCTCCTGACTACTGTTTCCTTGCATTGCAAATGAATTCTCCTGATTCTTCTGTCCTCTGGTGACTAGGCAGGTCAGGAGTTCTAGGGGTGGGAACAACCACCTGTAGCTTATAATCTTTCCTCATGACTTCTGTGCACTAATGTTTGGTGCCTCTGTTGTAAGAGGCATTTCATTAAAAGGACAGAGCTTAGCTGGCAGCCTTCCCCAAAGTCTTGTCTGTTTAACCAAGGCCACTTATATAATGCGGGGAGGCCTTGGCGATGTGGGAGGTAGACCTAGATCATGTGCTTCTGTCTGAGTCAGGCTGTTCCATTGAATATATCACTCTGTTTATTTCACCACATTAGACTTCGGTTTCTATAAAATGGATACATTTCATACTCCATGAAGTGCATTCAGACCACAGAATCATTGTTATAAAGTATAATAATCATTACCAATATGATTTATCATTTATTTATTAAGTGTCCTTCAAGTATTAAAACTATCCTGCAGGTAGTATCTCCTTAGAGAGTTGAATCTAATAATTAACACAAAACGTGTCACACATCCCTATAAAATGTATGAACTATTTTAAAATCCCCATTTTACAGTTAAGGAAACTGCGATAACTTTCCAAAGATGACATGACTAGGAATTGGTAGTAGCAGACCTGGCTCTCGCCTCAGTTGGGCTGTGATATCCATGAGCAAGGTCAGTAGCACATGGATTAAGTGGGAGGGATGGGAGGGGCATCCTGTCTGCCTGGCTCGGAAGGCCCTGGGAGGGATGGAAGGGACATCCTGTCTTCCTAACTCCACAGGCCCTGGGAGGG
>LOJH01027808.1:2537-17947 GCA_001685095.1 Ellobius talpinus
ACTGGGAGGAGGGTGGGTGGATGCAGTGCAGAAGTGAGCAGCAGAGCAGAGCAGTGTCTACACTGGGAGGAGGGTGGGTGGATGCAGTGCAGAAGTGAGCAGCAGAGCAGAGCAGGCTCATAGCTCTGGAATTACGGCAACGTGACTGGTGTTTAAACCTCAATCTCATTTTTCTCTGTAAAACTGAGTTGAATTAGTTGTACTTGCTAAAATCTGGCAAATGAGCTGCTGGAAGTCTATGACATTCTGTAGCCAAATATGCCCTGTCCTGCATCTGTTCCTCTACCCCTGTCTCTGTGCATGTGGAGGGCAGAAGTCAACCTTAAAGGTATTTCCTCAGGTGACATCCACCCTGGCCTTTGAGGAAGTGTCTGCTGGTTTGGGGCTGTCCAGTGAACCCCATGGAGCTGCTTGTCTTGGTATCTCCGTAATGGAGGTTACACATGTGCGCAATCATGCCTGCTTTGGTCTTTGCTTTCGTGCCTCCACACACAGGGTCAGGGAGCAGGGATTAACCAGGTTTCAGGCTTTCCAGACAAACACTTCACTAAGAGAGCTGTCTCTCCAGGCCAAAACACACTTCTTTTTGAAACATTCCAGCCATCACCTCTTTCACCTCTTCTCAGTTCTTCCTTTCCCCCAGTCCCCTGACTTCTCACCCCATTCACTCCTCCACTGTTTCTCTTCAGCTGTGAGCAGGACTCCCAGCAAGTTGCAACGAGACTGCTCCCCTCCTCTTCTACTAAGGCTGGATGAGGCACCCCAGTAGGAGGAAGGTGTCCCCAATGCAGGCAACAGTGTCAGAGTCTGCCCCTGCTTCCACTGTTCGGAGCCTCACACAGAGCCTGAGACCAAGCTATCCAAGAGTAATACATGCTGAGGGCCTAGGTCAGTCCTTGCAGGCTCCCTGGCTGCCAAAGATGGGTAACGCATGCTGAGGCCCCAGGCCAGTCCTGTACAGGCTCCCTGGCTGTCAGCTCAGTCTCTGTTACTTGTTTCTGTGGACAAAACCTACTCTTTAAAAAGTATTAGGTAACAAAATCTTGCTAACAAACTTCTCGTTTTTAGGGAAACCAACTTTAGGAATTGCTAGAAGGGGTTGTTGGGTAGCTCTCGGGCCCAGTACCACTCTCTAGCCCTTGGCTGTCTTTAGGACAGAGGCTGGGAAAATGATGAGTTGAAAATATTTACTGGACTAAGGATGCAGCTCAGAGGTAGAAGACTTGCAAGGTCTCAGGTTCAATGTTTAGCACTATGAGAAATAATACATAAAATGTAACAGGTGTCTTCTCAACTTCCCTCTCCATGAAGGACCATTCTCCTCTCAGTGTTCAGAGGCAAGGCTGATGCCCAGTTGAGACTTTTGGGAAAATATTTGGTTTCTGGATATATGCACTGCCTCTTATGTGCCCTTAATTCTTGGGCTATTTTTTTCTGCCTAGAAAGTAAATTTAATGAGCACCAACCATCTTGTGACAGGAGAAAGCACTGCAGAGATCATAAAACCTGCCCTTGAGCCCCCAAATCAACACCAGCAATTTTTAAGAACCTTCAGACCTAAGATTAAATTAGAACAATTTAGTTTGCCAAGCTACTGCTTATTTTATTTATTTTTGTTTACAGCTTAGCAAGCATTAACTCTTAAAGGCACTGAAAAGAGTTTTCTTAAAAAAGGCACTTCAAATTCAGGCATCCTTAAATTGGTATGTGTTTATTCATATGTCAAGCAACATCTCCAAATCAAAAATGAATGCTGAGTTCAACTTGAGCATCACAAGAAAATGCAACATTAGATAGGACATATTACAAATGACATTCATTGCTTCAGTGTTCTTCTTTTGGCCTAGTTGTCATAAAACTTATGTATGCTGTGATATTATCTGGTAGGAAATTTAATTTACCTACTGAGAGCATGCAAGTACATATAAACATTTATTTCAGAATATTTTCTTTCAGTGTTGGCAGATTATATATATATATATGACATGTATATCATCTTAACATGAAACATTAATAATCTGGCTATTAAGCTTTTTTTGTTAAATGTAATTGCCTTGGAACATGTGTGTATGTGTGAAGGGTTTTCTTGAGTTCTTTCATCCTTCAAAAGCTTGGCTGACGACCTGCTCACATGAACGTGGTTATAACACGTCACTTACCATGTCATCGATCATAGTCCAGAGTGCTTCAAAAGAGCAATGTGTTATGACTAAACATTACCATGTTCCACGTACAGGTTCCAGAAAGGGATCCTGGGCCAGCGAGATGGCCTTGCAGGTAGGGCTCTTGCTCCTAAGGGTGATGGCTTGAGTTTGATTCCAGGACTCACCAGCAGAGAGGAGAAAACCAATTTCCCTTACGTTTTCCTCTGACTTCCACTGTCGATCATGGCGCATGTACCCCCAGCCTCCAAATAAATAAATATTACTTTAGAAGAAAGAGATTGTTTAAAATAGAGACAGTGTAGTTTCCAATTTCCACTGAAAGTTTAGCAAAGGAATGAAATCCCTAAAGGGTCCTTTTACCACCTCCATTACCGCTCAGCACTTCCCTGGCGGTGGGGAATCCGTTGGTCCAGATCTGTGAACAGGTTAAATTAATTGAGGAAAATAGTCTGTTAATCTCCCAGAGGAAGTATTTACAGCAACTCTGAGGAAAATTATTTTCAAAATGAGATGACTTCTAGAAAAAAAGAAGTGTTTAGGTTTAACTTGAACCTTTTTTGAAACAGATTACAAATGTGTCTAGATATTTTTCTGGGTAGCGTCAGCCATGGGGAAAATTTACAGTGGGTTTGGAGTCATCTATTTTGCTTGTTGGTCGTCTCTTGGTTCAGGGGGCTCTGCTCTTTGAGCAAAGTGATCCTAAAGAGCCATGGACATGAGTCTGACCCAGTTTTCCGTCTGTTGAGGAACCCCAAACTTCACTGCTGCCTTAGAGAGAAGAATGGGAGGTCAGATGCTCCTGTCCTCTGTTTTTGTTCTGGGGAGTCCTGTTCTGGGGAGTCCTGTCCTTTATTCCCAGAGCTTTTACAGCTCACCTTTCGCCCTTTCATATTTGGTAATACCGAGAGAAAAAGTCGGGTTATAGAATCAGAAAAAGTCCTGATGCTACACACATTTGCGATAATTCTAAAAATCCTAAATTATGATTCCTTGGCCTTAGTCGACTACTGTGCAAATGAAGGTCCCCAAAGTCTAAATCCCACCAGCTTCACAGTGAAATTCACTCCTGAGTACTCAAGATAGTGATCAGTGCTTGTAATCCCAGCACTCAGGAGACAGAGGCAGGAGGATTGTCCAGTTTAGGCTAAATGGTGGGGCGGAGAGGAGGAGGGGACAAGCAGAAGACAGAAAGGAAAAGAGGAGGAGGAGAAACAGTCCGCCTTTGGCAGTATATCCTGGCTAAATGTCATAATCTATTACTTCTAAATAAAGTTCCTCTACCTTTTCGATGATACAATGTAAATTTAATATGCAAAATACCTATCATAAAATTCTGCACAGAGAGGGCATGCAATTAATCTTATTGACAACCTAATAAAAATATTTATTTCATTCAATAGATAACGATGATTATTTAAAAACATTTAACACATGGATCCCAAACAGTCTCAAACAGGCTCTGAAAGTCTGCACAGCAAAAGAAAGACACAGAGCCCGGGCCTCCTGCCTTGTGATATGAGCTGACAACAGCTGACTCCCACAGGTGCGAGTTTTGCTCACTTTTTTCTTCTTCGTGTGTTTTTCCTAGAAGAGGTTTTCCTCACCTGGAAGGTTGATGAGTTGGCGGGGAAGGGTCCAGAGCAACCGTGAGCCTCAGGAAGGCTGTTATGGACTCTGCCGAGCAAAGCTGCTGTCAGACACATAGCTAAGCCTGAGACTAGAGGGCGGGAGGCCTGGCCCCTGAGGACAGGCCCCAAAAGTCACACACTACAAAGTTTACAGTACTCTCCGACCAAAGACAGCTACCAAACATCTACTCCAAGCACCACCCCCAGAAATACCTACTACTGTTGCTGCTTTTACCAGCACTCTTTTGACTTGTGTGAACTGATATGTCATTTGTTTTAAAATTCACATTTCTCTGGTAATTTGAGAACTTGGTTATGTCTTCATATATATGCTGGGTATTCCTGGACCTTCTTTTGAGAAATGTCTGTTTCTAGCCGTTGTCTATTTTGGTGGAGCCGGTTTCTTGCTATTGAATTGTTTGACTTACTTATGTTTTAGAAAGGAGCCATCTGGTGGATGCACCCTTTGGAAATATTTTCTCCCAACACGTGGATTTTTCTCTTGACTGTTGAATGCTTCTTTGGCCTTGTAGGAGAAATTTAGCTTGGTATTATTCAATTTATCTTTTTGCTTGGTAGTCTGTTGCTTTTGTTTCCAGCCAAAATCATTGCCCAGACCAGAAACCATTGTCCAGACCAATGTCACAGAACATTCTCTATGTTTTATTTTTGTACTTGTGTGTACATGTGCACATGTTTCTAAAGATAGGTGCATGGATATGGGAGCCAGAGGACAAGCTTGGATGTCGTTTCTCAGGTGCCATTCACCTTTTTTTGAAATAGAGTCTCTCACTGACCTAGACCTCACCAACTAGGCTGGGCGGCACAGCCAGAAAATTCAGGATCTGCCTGACTCCACTTTCCCATCACTGAGATTACAGACATGCACCACTCTGCCAGGCTTTTTCTGCATGGGTTTTGGGGACCATATTCATAGCACCTGCGTAGTTTACCCAGGCCTATCCCCTCTATTTGTCTAGTAGATTTTTCTTTCTTATGTTGATGTCTAATCCACTTTGAGATGATTTTTATGTGTGATGTGCAATAAAAAATCAACTTAATTCTTCTTCATGTGGACATAAAGTTTTCTTAATACAACCGCTTAGAAAAACTGTCTTTTCCCTGTTATACACTCTTGGGACCTTTGTCAAAAATGAAATAATATGAGTACTTGTGTTTAATTTAAGACTCTTATCCTGTCCTATCCATCAAAGTTTGTAAGGCAATAGCATGCTGTTTTGATTATGAAAGCTTATAATGTATTTTGAGATCAGGAATTGTGATGCATCTGGGTTCATTGTTTTTTGTGTGAGATTACTCTAACTCTTGGAGGGTTTTATTGTTCCAAACAAATTTTACGTTGTTTTGATTCATCTGAATAATTTCGTATTTTGACAGGGTTTGTAATTACACATAGCTCACTTTGGGTAACCTGGCCCAAATGAGCTATTAATCCTTCCAGCCCACACATTTGGGGTATCTTGCATCTTCCTCTCATCTTCAGTCTATATTGTCTTTTACTTTCTTGGTTCGACTTATTCCTGTGCATGTTATGGTTTTAGATAGCTATTATAAATTGGACTGTTTTCCTATTCTCTTTCAGGCAGCCATCGCTCATGCATAGAAACGCTGCAGATTTTTGTATGTTGACTATGTGTCTCAAAGGTTACTTATTTGCTTATTAATTCTAAGAAGTTTCGGTGGTGTCTACATGGACTTCTGTATAGGTCATTGGAAAGCAGGTACGACTTAGTTTTTTCTGTCCCATTTAGATGCCCAGTTATTTCCCCTATGTCCGAATCATACTATCTGTGTTGAACAGAAGTGGCGTGAGGGGGCATCACTGTATTCCTTCCTCTTGATCTTAAAACAGCGTCCTTTCCGCATTTCAGCATCAAGTGTGTTCACTGTAGGCTTCCCACCTTTATTGTACAGAGGACCATTTCTTCCACACCTAATGTTTTGAAAGGTTTTAATCATGAAAGGACATTGATTTGGGCACATGCTTTTTTCTGTATCTACCAAGAGGATCATACAGTTTTTGCCCTTCATCTTGTTAATGTGTGTTATTACATATATAGGTTTGTGTGTGCTGAATCTCCCACATGCCCCTTGCTTGTTCCTCATGCATATCCCTTGCTTGTCCCTCATGAATGCCCCTTGCTTGTCCCTTCTGCATACCCCTTTCTTGTCCCTCCTGCATGCCCCTTGAGTTTCAGTGACTAGCCACAGTTGACAGTGTATTAGTTACTTTTTGTGTTGTGGTGATGAATTACCCGTCAAAAGCAATGGTAGGAAACCAGGGGTTATTTTGGCTCCCTGTTAGAAGGTGTAGTGCCCCATAGAAGGAAGCCACAGTAGCAGGGGCTTGGGTCAGTCGACACCATGCCATTCACCATCGCAGTCCAGGAGCTGAGAAGCCATTGCTCACTTCACCTCTGCCATTTTGTACACTCTAGGATGCCAGGGAAAGTTCAGGCAAGTCTTTCCCTATCAATCAACCGAATACAGAAAATCCCCGAAGCTGGACTGATCTAGATAGTTCCTCGTGGGCATGCCTGGGAGGCTTGTATCCTGGGGCTTCTGCTTCCTGTATGTTGATCAACGCTGTCCATCACAGGTGCAGAACAAAGAGCCTGTTGAATTGTGCGCGCGAGCACCTTACTGAGGATGTCTGCTTCTGTGTTCATGTAAGATACTGTTCTTTTCACGCTCCTGTTTGCCTTTGGTGGCTGGATAATATTGGCCTCGTAAAAGGAACCGGAAATTGTTGTTTTTTTCTTCAATTTTGGGGGGAAACAGTTTTCCGTGCATGAGAACTAGGTCATGAAACTGTCAAACCGCTTCTTCGATGAGAGGCTTGCCATTACTGGGCAGCCTCCGTACTCACTGGTGCTCTACCCTGGCTTTCTACTTCACGGGACACTCCCGTGTGTGCACGGGACGCCTTAGTTCTGCTAGGTTATGTGTTTGTTGCTGTATAGCTCTCCGTGCTTCTCTCTTATGCATCTCTGTGCTTTCTGTTGCAGTTTTTCTTTCGTGAAAACAATTCTTCATCTTGTTGTTTTTTTTCCCCTTGTTTGTCTAACCTCCAATTCATTGATTTCTGTTTTGGTAATAGTGATAGTTTCTACCTTATTCTAACTTTACATTAATTTATTCTTTATTCTTTTATTATTATTATTACTATTTATTATTATTCTTTTATTTATAGAATGTAAGGTTTGGGGCCTTCCTTCGATAAGTAGCTCAATTCAATAGCAAGAAACCAGCTCCACCAAAATAGATGATGTTGGCATTTTCTTCTACAAGCGTCCTTCTTAGAATCCCATTGGCTTTATACGGTAGATGGTGTCACTGTGTAGGTCCAGTTCACACTTCCTTCTTAGAATTGCATTGCCTTTTTCCATAGGTTGTGTCATGGTGTAGGTCCAGTTCACACTTCCTTCTTAGAATCGCATTGCCTTTTTCCATAGGTTGTGTCACTGTGTAGGTCCAGTTCACACTTCCTTCTTAGAATCGCATTGCCTTTTTCCATAGGTTGTGTCACGGTGTAGGTCCAGTTCACACTTCCTTCTTAGAATCGCATTGGCTTTATCCCATAGATGGTGTCATGGTATAGGTCCAGTTCCTTTGTCACAATATATCTAACTTCCCTTTTATTTTTTTTCTCTGACTGACTGGTAGTTAAAGTGCTATTAATTATTGCTTATCAATTTCTATGTGCTTTGTAACTCACCCCAATGTGCCCACTCACTGATTTCTAGTTTATATCATTGTGATCAGAAAGATATTTGATATGATTTTTAAATTTTTTTGAAGACTTGCTCTAACACATGGCCTACTCTGGAGAATGATCAATTTGGACTCAGGAAGAATGTGTCTTCTGCAGCTTTGTATGGAATTCTCCCTATGTTATGTCTGGTACAGTGCAGATTATCTGACATGTTCTTATTAATGTCATGGACACTCTGTCTCTAGTATCAGTGCATTGTGGTCTGTTAGTCCCTTTAGACCTAGTGGTACCTGTTTTATATACGTAGAGCCTCTGATGTCGGGTACATCATACATATTGACAACTGTGATATCTCCTAGAGGAGTTGTCACTTTATCATTGTATAAAACATCAATTGTCTCTTTTCTGACATAAGCGTAGCTACCCCTGGTCTTGTTTAAAATATAGTTTCCAATGTTTGCATGTACATGTTCACATGTGTGTATTGTACATATACGCAATGGAGGGGGGCAGAGTGTACATTATGCATTTTCCTCAGTAACTCTTTACTCAACTCTGAAGCTCATCCATTTGTCTCCACTTGCCGGCCAAGGAACTCTTGGCAGCTGCCTGATTCAGCCTACGAAGCCCTGGGATTATGGGCTCATAGCTTTGTACCTGGTGTGTAGGTGCTGGGACCTGAAGTTGGCTCCATGGGCTAGCAGGACACTCCCTTTACCACTAAGCCACCTCCTTAGCCCCTCTCTCCCATTATTTCACTTTCTATTTAGGTTTGTTTACTTCTTTGCTTTTTGAATCAGGGTCTCACTCTGTAGCCCTGGTTGGCCTGGGAACTCTCTATGCAGATCAGATTGGTCTTGAACTCCAAGATCTACCAGCCTCTGTCTCCTGAGTGCTGAGATCAAAAGCATGCACCACTATGCTTGGCTTTAATGTGTTCTTAAAGGTGAAGTGAGTCTTTTGTAGGGTTCATATAGTGGGGCCCACGATGACCGGGTGCTTAAAAGAAATACCACACTAGCTCAGAAATGAAAAATAGATATTTATTTAGGGGTAAACTCACAAATCAGAATTCTCTGCTTGAACGGTGGACAGAGATCGAATCCAGCAATCCAACAGTCTGAATGAGCAGCCAGGGCAAAGGAAGAAGAAGGGGCAGACACAGGCTCTGCATCCACATGTATAGTATAAGAGGCCACACCCCAGTAGGCTGGCAACCACAGCTTCAAGCCTTCCTACAGCAGGCACATATATTCAATGACCAGAATTTGACACAAATTTTTAAATTAGACTCTTTAACCCATTTATTGTCAAATAAATGGTTCACTTGTTCCTTCGATTCTGTCTTGTCACCTTCCTTTGTGATTAGATTGCTTCCTTTCCTGGCATGCATTCTGTGTACCTACCATCCATCTTTTCCTTGTGGTCACCGTGAGACTCGCCTAAATCATTCTATGTTCATAACAGGATACTCCAAGCTGACGGCAGCTTTGCAGATCCAAACAACACTTTGACTTTACCCTTGCCGTTTTGCATTTTGGTGTCAACATC
This sequence comes from Ellobius talpinus, assembly GCA_001685095.1. NCBI lineage: Eukaryota > Metazoa > Chordata > Mammalia > Rodentia > Cricetidae > Ellobius > Ellobius talpinus. The sequence continues at coordinate 11,618 of LOJH01027808.1, forward strand.
TGACATCTTTGTATAGAGTGTTGTGTTACTTTCAGTGGTTCCTCTCTAACACTCAAATCGAAGATATGTAACTTGCACTCATTAATTCAGTGGCTCCCGTACCAGTGAGTTTTGTACTTCCATATAATTTTCTGATATTAATTGGGGTATGAAGAAGTTTCTTTGTTTATTAGTTTTGTTACATGTGGCATATGTGATGTGTATGTGTATATATTCTTACTTGGCTATTCATATCCATTAGTACAATCAATATGACACCACACTTTCGCTTGTCCCGTAGATTTTGTGCTCCAAAATCTATTATTAGTCTCATTGAACATTTATGCGTGTGATATGCACCTCTTCTTTTTGCTTCTTTCAGGATCGTCTTTTGTCTTTGTTTTTTTTGTCCTTGAGTTTGTGCTCTAGAATATGATTTTAAGACGTGTTACACTTGTTTCTGCTGTGAATATTTGTGTAATGATGCAAAGACGTGTTGCGTTCTTTCCTGTTGCACTTGTTTAACTCTGTGAAGCTGTGCTACTTTGCCTGTCTAGAATACCTGATTGGTCTAATAAAGACCTGAATGGCCAATAGTAAGGCAGGAGAAAGGATAGGCAGGGTTGACAGGCAGAGAAAACAAATAGGAAGAAAAATCGGGGACCATGAATCAAGGAGCAAGAAAAGGAGGAGGACGCTAGATGCTAGAGGCCAGCCACCCAGTCACAAAGCCAGCCATGGAGTCAGAGTGAAAGTAAGCTATGCAGAAGACAAGAAAAAAGCCCAGAGCCAAAAGGTAGATGGGATAATTCAAAGTTAAGGAAGCTGGCTAGAAACAAGCCAAGCTAAGGCCGGCATTTATAAGTAAGAATAAGCCTCTGTGTGTGATTTATTTGGGAGCTTGGTAGTACTCCCTCCCCGAAGAGTCAAAAAAGTCAAAGCGTTAAAACAACAACAAGTTTGGGTGTTGGGGACTGAACAGAGGACATTGTGTGATTCCTCATTCTTCTTTGTGGTTAGCTTGTAGTTTGATTACAACACATCATTGCATAGACTTGTTTTGACAGAATCTGTTTGGAGAATGCTGATCTTCCAAATGTTGACATTTACACCCTTTTCCAGACATGCAGAATTTTCTTTAATAATCCCTTTAAATAATCTTTCTGGTCCGTCTTCTCCTTTCAATCCTATACATCAAGTGTTTGCTTTTCTGATGCTGTTCCATAAACCCCATAGGTTTCTTTGTTCCCTTTCTTTTGTTTGGAGCCCTTAAGCCTTGTCCAGAGGTTAACTGTGAGAGGGCTGGCCTAGACTTGGCCTGGGACCCACCTAATACTGGTATTTACTGGGGATCCTGGGGTTAGGATTTGAGACAAAGTCTGATGCTCACAGCTCTCTTTAGCTCCAAGCAAGTGATTTTTTTGACTCATGTTCTGCCATCTTTCTTTTTCTGGACTCTATTAGATTTTTCAATAGGAAAAAAAATCTGTCTAATCCTATCCTTGCATTCTGCATTACCTCCTCCTCCGGAAGTGTGGGCTGCACATTGTGACTTCCTCTAGAGGATCACTGAGCATCAGGAGGGAAAAGAGAGTAAGTTCAGGGAGGAGAAAGCGGGCAAATACTATGTTAGTCAGAGATCAATGTCGGCACTTCAGTGATGCATTGCACCACTATCGTACTCTCTTGACATCAAAGAATGGAACTTTGATATTATATTTATATTATATCTGAGTTCCAACTCAAGTCTTATGAGAAAAACACCAGGTATGGAGGGACAACCTATGAAATATCTGGCCAAGGTCTCTCAAAGTTATGGCTTCCAAAATAAAGAAATTCCGAGAAACTGTTATGGCCAAAAGGAGCCTGAGTAGTGATAACTATAGAACTTAGAATCCTAGCTGGGATTCTAAACAGAATCTAAACAGACAGTTATATAAAAAGTAACAAAATATGGCAAACAACAGTCCTAGGTTCATAGTAATGCCTGATTATCGGTTATAGGAAATGAAGTACGCTAGTGAAAGCAGGTCATGACGGTTAACGTCGCATGCGATAACGCGCACTAGAATTCTACATCATGCAGGTTGAATAGAATAGAACAGAATTCTTTATCCAAAATGTGTTGGACCAGAAGTGTTTTTTTTTTTACTTTGTAGTTTTTTAGATTTTGAAATACTCACATAAATATGTTTCGTGGGTGATGAGACTCAATATAAACATGAAACTTGTTTGTTTTACATGTGCCCAAACATACAGCCTGACTTGATTTCATTCAGTACTTTTAGGGTATCTGTGTTTTGACAGCAACCAGTTATACAAGGTCAGACTTGGTGAGCTCAAAACCACTGGGAGGAAACACTTCAGATTTCAGATTTGGGGACTAGGGATGCCCAATGCCTAAAATAGTCTTGATTTCTCTGCACAACAAAAGCTTTTCTTTACAAATGAAGCCTGGACAAAGGACAAAATGACAGCCCTACAGGATCAGAAAATATCCCACTGACCCCCATCAGATGGCTGATTTCCAAGATAGGACTCAAGAAACTAGACATAAAAATGCAGTGGCATTTCATTTGTATGTTTATAAATAAAGCTTGCTGGAAGATCAGAGAGTAAAACAGATACATTGGCCAGCCATACAGACCAGGCAGCAATGACACACACGTTTAATCCCAATAGCCACAATGACAGGCACCTTTAATCTCAGTAGCCACACTAGCTTGCCATAGAAACCAGGCGGCAGTGGTGCACAACCCAGAATTAGAGAGGATTATAAAACGGGAGGAGACAATCCTCAGTCTCAGTCTCAATCTGAGGTTTCTTGGAGGCAGGATGACCATTTTCAGACTGAGGTAGAGGTGAGCCAGTGGCTGGCTGCTTTGCTTTTCTGGTCTTCAGGTTGAGCCCCAATATCTGTCTCTGAGATTTTATTAATTGTGCTACATAAAAAGCCCAAATGATTCAATTTAAATGGGTTGCATATCTAAACAGAATTCTCAACAGAAGAATCTCAAATGGTCAAGATACTTAAATATTAAAAAACATTAGCCACCAGGGAAATGCATATCAAAACGACTCTGAAATTCCATCTTACACCTGTCAGAATGGCTAGGATCAAAAACACAAGTGACAGTTCATGCTGGGGAGGATGTGGAGCAAGGGGAACAGTCTTCCATTGCTAGCAGGAGTGCAAACTTGTACAGCCACTCTGGAAATCAATATGGTGGTTTCTTAGAAAACTGGGAATAGATCTACCTCAAGACCTAGCTATATCACTCCTGGGCATATATCGAGAGGATGTTCCATGCTACCACAGGACATTTGTTCAATTTTGTTCATAGAAGTTTTATTGGTAATACCCAGTATGTGGAAACAACCTAGATGTCTCTCAACCAAAGAATGGATAAAGAAAATGTGGTATATTTACACAATGGAGTATTACTCAGCTGTCTAAAACAATGACATCATGAAATTTGCAGGCAAATGGATGGAACTAGAAAAAAAATCATCCTGAATGAGGTAACCCAGACCCAGGAAGACAAACACAGTATGTACTCACTTATAAGTGGCCATTAGCTGTCAAATAAAGGATAATCATGCTACACAGACCCAGAGAGACTAGGTAACAAAGAGGGTTAATGGTGGGATGTTAAGATCTCCCCAGGAAGAGGAATATAATAGATTTGTGGGTGGACTGGGGGTGGGTGGGGATGGGAACAGGAGAGGTAAAGGTTCAGTGGTGGTAGGGAGAATATGAAAGAGATGCCTGGAAAGGAGGGCACTTTGTGTGAGATAGAAACCTAGTCAAAGGGAAACGCCCAGGAATCTATAAGGAAGACCCCAGCTAAGACTCCTAGCAATGGGGGATGCATAACTTGAACTGTCCATCTCCTGAGATCAGGCAGGACTTTCAGTGAAGGGATTGGGACACCAACTCAGCCATATAACCTATGACCTACAGTCTGTCCTGCCTATGGGATGTACTGGAATTGGCGCCTAGCCCAATTGACAGAGAGGTTTCATCCAGCAACTGATGTAAACATATGCAGAGATACACAGCCAACATTAGGCAGAATTTGGGACATCCCGTTGAAAGGGGGGGAGGAAGGATTGTGGGAGCCAGAGGGGTCAAGGACATCACAAGAAAACCCACAAAATCAACTAGCCTGGGCTCATGGGGGCTCACAGAGACTGAACCAGAGACCCTGCGAGGAACTGACCTATGCTCATGGGGGCTCACAGAGACTGAACCAGAGACCCTGCGAGGGAACTGACCTATGTCTCCTGGATATATGTCACAGTTCTGTAGCTCGGTCTTCTCATGGGACTCCTAAGAATGGGAACAGAGGCTGTCATTGACTCTTCTGCAGGATTTTGGGACCCTATACCCTACACTGGGTTGTCTTGCCCAGCCGGGGAGGTGCTTAGTCTTACTGCAATTTGCTATGCCATGTTTTGTTGACATCCATGGGAGGCCTGTCATTTCCTGCATAGAAAGGCAGAGAGGATGGAGGGGGCTTAGGGGAGGTGGGGGAGAGGGACTGGGAGGAGAGCAGGGAGGAAAAACTGGTTGGGATGTAAATAAAACATAAATAAATAAAAATTAAAAGAGAAAAATAAAAAGAAAGAATAAGGAAAAGAAAGAGGATAAAATTTGGAGAGAAATGGTGGATCTGGAAAGAGCTAGAGGAGGGAGGGGTATATAATCAAAATACATATATTCATGTGTGAAATCTCAAACAATAAATGTTAAATATTGTGAAAAAATATAAAGCTTATTAAAACGCTGGAAGTGAAAAAGACTTACACCATCTTCCTACAGCTCAGTTGAGGAGAAAATGAAGCCAGAAAAAATAATAATGCAGAATCACAAAGAGTATAATATAGGCTTGAACAGAGAGCATTAACTGTTAAAAGGAATTATAATACTTTCTGATAAACTAACTGAAAATACGTGAATCAGCAGTAGCAGCCAGCAAGTTTTTCCTCTGACTTGGCCCTGAGGTATCTACTAGAATGAATGATAAAGAAGAAATCTCTCTGCTTCGTGCTATGTATTATGTGGTAGATGCAAATAATGCAAAGTCAAAAACAACCTCCCCAAAATAGAAGAGCAAATTTCATTTCAACTTCTCCTGTCCATACGATTACACAAAGGTCTATTTCATATGACCACTGAACTCCTAGAACTTTGTAGATTTACGCATTCCCATCACACGTTTCTAGAAAGTCCTTCTAGAGAGATGATAGAGCTGTTTCTGTTGGAGTTGGTGGTAGGCAAACAGAAACTGAAAGACAATGAGGAAACCTGGATACTTGTCAATTTCAGAAAAGACTCCATTTTGAAAGGCAAGGTGTCATCAGGTATTTATGCCAGGCTTATAGATGGAGAAACATCTTTGAAATGATAATGGTGGACCGACTATTAAGATTCTTTAACAGGCTCTCTAGTATGGACAGGAAACCAAACTATTTGAAGACGTCATTAGGACAGTGACTTTTTTTAACCCCCACCCCAACTCTCTATACTTCACTCTCTCCTCACCCGTTTTTCTTCTTTTTCTAATATAGAGCCAGCTGACCACTCCCGGAGTATGAATTTATGATCGGGGCAAAGCGAGGTGGTAAATGCTGAATCATCTTACAGCATACTGAGTGCACAGTTCTCCTGGCCGTATGGAACTGGTAGTCAGTTTTAGAGAAAAACCCTGCTACGGCCAGACCTTGCACACGCACACATCATGGTGATCTCATGGTCCTGGGTCCCTGGGTTGAAAAAGAGGGCACTGGGTTAGGTCTCTCTGGTTCTTTACCTGTGTGATCTGTGAACTAGTTAGTTGTGTTTTAGACGACACAGAGGAAAACCAAAAACGGACGTGTAGACACTTGTTTTTAACTGTTCTTCAGATCACCGTTTTAGTATTAAAATTATTAGCCTTTTTGAGTGAGCTGTTAGCATTAGAAAAATATACTCAGGTTTAGCCTTTTAAATAAAATATTCAGTGTTGCCTACTTTATAAAGCGATATGCAGACATTAGGAATACTAGTAGAGACAAGTTATAGCTGTAATTTCTTTTTCAATCCCCAAGGTAAAATACTAACCACCGAAGACGCCCTCTAGGCAATTCCCGAACCCACCAATGTCTCCCTTCTGCCAGGGAGGGTTCCAGAGCCAGGCTGCTCTCTATGTGTGTGCAGCATTCAAACGCGGCAAACCTAAATCACATTTCCATCACCATATTGCCTCACATTTCCCATTTGGTCCTTCAACAACAACAGCAACACAACACCCCAACACAGCAGCATTTTCTTTAAAATTCCCCCGCTGGTGAAGCGCCAGGCCGGCG
>LOJH01027809.1:0-17947 GCA_001685095.1 Ellobius talpinus
GTCCTCCTCCCGCGCCCGGCTGGAGCCGCCTGGGGACTATGGTGTTGGACCAGGAGGACGGTAGGTGCTCGGGGACACTTGGGAGCAGCGGGAGCTCTGTCGAGGCCATCTCGACCCGAGTGGCAGAGGCCCAGACACCGGTCCCGACTTGAAGCCGGTTGTCGTTTCCCGGAAGCTGGATGTGTGAGCTGGTGTGTGTGTGAGCTGGTGTGTGTGTGTGTGTGTGTGTGTGTGTAAGATGCCAGGCTCTGCCGTCCCGCGATGAGGAGTCACCCCCTCCCTGCCCTGCATCCTAGAGCCTGTGAGGAGAGCATGCTCCAGCAGGGAACTTTCTCGCTCCTGCCCCCATCCAGAGCGCACAGAGACCCACGAGGCGTAGGCTTCCCGGTAGTACCCATCGCCAGCCAGTTTCTGGGCCTCTCTGAGTATTTTCATATTTTCCATACCTCGGTGTGGAAGGGATCCCCCAGGGGGTGCTCCGAGAACTTGGCTGGTGAAAGTGCATTTTAACCAGCATGGCCCTTGGGTCTCCCCGTCTCTCGCCTAGGGTCCAGGACTTCAGGGCCTGCTTGGTGAGAGATGTTGTTGCATCTCCCTGCAGTTCTAGGAGACTGCATGCCATCAGTTCATCGAGACTACTGTAGCGAGTGTGGGGTGGACTAGCCAAGAGAAGTTTGGGGTTCTTGGGGTCTCTTTCTGTTGCCAGATCCTGGTGATCAGTTTGATTAGCAGTATCATATTCCTCTCGGGTTTTTTGCCGCATGGGTTGGGGTGGGAGACTCAGGACAGTTGATAAGGTCTTGATCTGCAGCCCAGACTGGTCAAAAACTCACTGTGTAACCCAGAATCATACTTTTTTTTTTAAAAAAAAAAAACCCTCACCCCTTAAACTGCTGTAAACTTTGGGCCTCACAAAATCTAAGTCTACCCTTGGATCTAACTAACATCCCTCCATCGTAGGTATCTCGAGAAGTCGCCTGTGTATCATCCTCAGGGATGAGGTCAGACACACAGGCATGCCTGGAGTATGACACAGTAGGACAGAAGGCTCAGAAAGTTAGGGTTGGGAGCTGCTGATTAGTAGGAAGAGGGTCTGGCTGGCTGGCCTTCTCTTTGGTCCCACTAGTGACTTGTCTTATCCTGCAATCTCCCCTATGGTGATCAATTGTCCTGGCTTGTCCAGGGCAGTCTATTTTAGCACAGTCTTGTAGCACAGGGAATCCCTCAGTCTTAGGGCAGACCTGGGTCCTCCTAAACCCTTAGCTGACTAGGGCCTCTTGTATGGGGGCTGGGGGTGGCTTTCATTTAGGGACAGGGTAGATTTGTGCTGATTTGGAGTAGGCATGTCTAAGGCCTAAGTGTTTGTGAATGCAGTTTCTGGAAAGGCCTCTCTAGAATCCCAAAGAGGGAGTCTGCCGACTGTGCACTTCTCCAAGATAAGTTGGTTGTGAATTCCTGTGCATTAGCTGCTTCTGTGTCTGTAGGGGAAAGGCTGGGGATCCAGACTTGGCTAACAGGCATCCTGATGGCACTGCAAATAATGGTTTACTCTGTCCTGTAACTGTCATGTGCACAGAAAAAGGGTCCTTGTCACCCTAAATACCTCTCCAGTCACCACTTGTGAGGCCAGTCTGTAATCCCATCCTGGAGATAACTTCACTGTACTGAGAGCAGGGCCCTCAGGCTCAGGCATGTTGGCTAGCTTCTGAAGAGTTCTGGATTATCTAGTCTGCCTGAGCCCTTAGGCATCAAGTGGAATTGTCCCCCACCCCCAGTGCAGGAACCCTTTTCTCTGGATGTTTCTGCCAGGCACAAGGATGAACTGCTGGGACCTGTTTAGAAATATGTCAGGCAGCTAGCAACCACCCCCATTATCTTCCAGGCATTGTTGGGGACTGAAAAAAATGGGTGTCCCCCGCTATCCTCAGAGGCATTTGGAAGCACTCTTGGTGTGTTGAAGTGAGAGCAGTGGCTCACCACCTGTGGAACGCACTGAGTGAAAACTACCTCTTCCGGCCCCAGGGCATCTTAGGATTCCACTCAACATTGTTGGCATGTCCCTGGATCTGGAAGCTGTCGGAGAGGGGGAGGGCAGAAGGGTGAGACCCACCTATGAGCATAAGGCCACCCTACAAGTGAAGTCACATCTGGCTCCTTCCTAGGTGTGAGCTTCAGGATTCTCTAAATCCCCAAAGACTTGCTGGGCAGCTCTGCCACTTAGTTCTGGGGTTCTCCCTTCAGATTGGGATATCATGATCATAGCTAGGGTATAAAGGAAGCCGCCTGTGGGGACGAGCCATCTTCACATACAACACCATCAATCCCCTGCTGATGTGCCCTACCTGCTTCTGTAGCTCACTGCTTTGTGCCTCAGACTTAGGAAGCAGGGATCCTGACTCCTCAGAGGGATGCCAGCCATGTGGCTCTCAGTTGGGTACCTTGGAAGCTGGGGTTAGTTGAGGTTCAGACAAGAGAGTGGGAATGTGGTTCCAGCTAATTGAGTCCTGATTTGTGGGTCAGGGTCAGACCTCCAAAGCAAGAAGTGGGCCTCTGGAGACCAGGAGGAAGACCTTATGTCTCCAGATAGTGCATAGATTTCTTCTTCACAATGCTATCCTTGCTGGGCCCTGTACTTGCTACATTGATTGGCCCCGGTTCAGAGAAGGGTGGGGGCTGCACCATATGGGTGGCGGAGGCAGCAACAATGAAGCTCCCCCCCCACCACACACACCTCGAGGGCACAGCTCTGGCTGCAGTGGCAGGGGAGAGATCAAGCTTGCAGTCCTGAGGGACAGCGATTCTGAGCAAAATGATATATTTAACATCAAATATACTCAAGGACTATTAGGATTAAGTATTCAAGATGAAGGGGAACGTGAAACCCTCTGTGCTGCGCATGAGGCATCTCATTAGAAACAGCTGCACTTCAGTTTCCTCAAAGCTTGACTTCCCTGCCTTGGAGTGAGGATGGGCTGCAACTCCCCCTATACTCCCAGGAAGGGAGGGGCAAGACTTAGCCTTCAGGCCTCTTTTGTATGAGATAGTGCTCCACCCCACATTATCCGGAGCACTAGTCTACCTTTTCTGGCATCTTTAGAGACAGAACAGAGGTGACTAGTTCATAAACAGGGAAACTGAGGCAAAAAGAGAAGTGACTTGCCAGCTCTGTCATTTATTAATTGCTAACAAATGAATAGGTTCCCATCTGATGCCCCCCATATACACACACACTCCAGGAGACTCAACCTTCCTACACCTTGCCAGAGTGAAGTCTTCTGCAACTGCCAGGACCAAGTTCTGAACACGTCTCTCTGGAGCCCTTCTTGAACTGAAGAAAAACCATTTTGGAGCTCTATAATATCTGGGCTGGGGGAACCTCTTGGGGTTTTAAAAGTATGTGACAGCCTGGACCAAGTTTTTCCAGGAAGCATGGTCTAAGAAGAAAAGCACAGGGCCTGTCTTCCTTCCTGCTGTGTGAGTTACAGAGCAAGAATTAGCTCCACAACAGAATCTTCGTTTTCTTCTCTGCTGTATCCCCAGAGCCTTAGAGTAGTGTGTGGCACATAGTAAGTGATCAGTAAATATTTGCAGAAGGAAAAACACCTTCAGACATCTATGCTTGCTCAGAGGGAAGCTGAAACAGGACTTGCTTTCTGCACAGAATCAGGACGCCGTAGCAGATGCCTCTGTCCCTGTAGGGCTCACAGTAGGAGGTTTTGTGCCCTGCAGAGGAGTTAACTTTGCCAAACAACTACAGAATCAACTAAAAACCCTAGGCAGAGCTGGTAGAAAGGAGTCGTGAGGGAAATAGCCCTCCTGTGTGGAAGCAGAAACCAGGTTTGAAGGGACCTGGTTTGAAAGGACCCTGCAAGGGTCCACCAGACTGACTTTGGGACTCCAGCGCAGTCATTCGCCTAGCTGGAGCGTAGAGACCTCCAGGTGGCGCTGCAGAGCCGGGCAACCGCGCGTCTCCACTCCCCATTAACCTGGCAGGGAGGGGGGTCCTCGAGAAATGTGTGCATTTATTCAGTAGCAGGAGTGCAAACCTCATACATTGAGGGAGAAAGGCAGCGGGAGTCGGCCGCCGAGATTCCCCATCTCTTTGAATATAATTTCAGATTGAGATTCAGATTAAATCCGAGGGGAAAACACTTTATGAGGCTGAAAGCTGTGTCGTTGCCAGAGCCAGGGTTATGAGCTATCAAATGCAATTACATTAAGACAGATTATACTGGGCAAATTGAGCCATTTAGAAGGTGAGAATCAAAGAAACGGCTCTGATCCTCTCTTCCCCCTTCTCTCTCCTTCTCTCTCTAAATTGCAGTTCGTAGTTCCTTGCAATTCTGAGGCACAAAAGTAGGTGAGACTGCTTTTGTATCTGCGAAGTGCTTCACTCCTGAATGTAATTCTAGCTGAGTGCAATCTAGGTTAAGAGCCGGACAAGCGCGTAATTAGAGCCCGTTCTCTGCCGGAGGACCGGCCTCCCAGCCGAAGCGCGCCCGGAATCGGCTCCCTTTTCCCTGCCGAGCCGAACAGCGGCTGGACACGGAGCGCCCGAGATGATGGTGCTGGACAAGGAGGACGGTAGGTGGCGGGCAGGGACCCCGATGCCCCCAACGCCCTGGTCATGGCGCGCGGGATGCCACGCACCAGGACCCAGGCACATAGACGCGGGGCCACGCCGGGTTGTGGAGCCAGCCGGCAGCCCGGGGCGGGAAGACAGACCCAGGTGGGGTGGGTGAGCTCCTGGCCTAGCACCCCCAGGTCCCGCGGTCCCTGGGCTGGCGGGCGGGGCGAGGTGATGCGGCGAGGGGCGCCATGAGGCTCGGGCTGCCCTCTGGTCTCCGCGCCCTGGCGCTTGGCGCTGAGCGTTTGGTCTCTGCGGCTGCTCCTCGCTCACCGCAGCCATCACCCCCGCGCCGGCCGCGTAACTCGAGAGGCGCTGAGCGCCCAGCAAATCAGCAGCTTCGGGGAGAATCGGACTAGAGAGCTTGTGGGTGAGAGGGAGCGCGGACGACCGCGCGAAAGCCAGGATGCCTGGCAGAAAGGGGAAGGCCAGCTGGGCCCTCAGGGGGACGGCTGCCCACGGGCATGACTTGGTGCGAGGGACGTCTCCTGTGCTGGCCACTATCTCACCTCACGTCTCCTTGAATGTGAAGGCGGGAATTTGATCCAGAGGAAGAATCGTCCCGCCACGGGCCAGTGGCACTCCAGAGGGAGTGGTTTGAGGGTGGCCCGGATGTATGGTCAAGAACCTGGGTGCATTCAGGAGGGCTTGGGAGCTGAGAGGGTCACATGGCTATAGTACGCCACTAGCGGGTGGTCTCATAGACCCCTGATGTCTTTTTAGCTGGGAGAGTGCCTTGCAGTAAGTGGCCTCAAAGGTTGGGGAATCCCAGCTGCTTTGGAGAGAAAACACAGCACGTGCCCTGTGACCTAAGAAAGGCACCAAGGTCCAGGGAGTGGCTGTCTAAGGCCCTTGGGCCCTGTAGGTAAGGCTTGTATGTTCTGTAGGTGCTGTAGGGAGAGCTGGGCAAGATTGTTGGCAAGCCCACTGCTGCTGACATTTGGGTGGGGACTGGAAAGGCTGGGAGTAATGGGACATCCCCAGGAATCCTCCACTGGGTCTGTGCCTTCTGTCCATTGAGACATTGTTGCCATGGCTACTGCTGAACCCGGGAAGTTAAGTGACTTGTTCAAGGTCATACCCGATAGTCACTTGGCTGCTGTTTCATTCAGCTATCCCAGACTAACTATACCTTCTGAGGTATCAGTTGCAAAGGGCTTTTGAGATGTCTGGCCTGGTTGGGTGTATGCAGGGAAGACATGGGACCATAACTCCGAAAGACTGGCTCTTGGCATGATTGAAGGAAGAGGTAAAAGAGGGGATCTGGGCTGACTGGAGGAAAACGTCATCTTCAGCAGATTCTTCTCCATTCACAGACCCACCCCTGGAGCTCCAGAAGGCCATCAGCACTGGGCTGGAGCTGTTTTAGATAGATTGCAAAGGAGGAGAGGCCTGGGGACAGGCCAGACAGGGAAAGAAGAGCCATTGATTTGGCTGCTTTCATCAGTATTTCCTTATCCTGTGTTACTTCAGATCAGTCATGCTCAGCTCCAGAGTTTTCTTTTTTAAAAAGAGTGCAGAGGGCCCTTCTCTGGTGTCTACAGGGACTGTCACTATGAGAGGCATATGGAAATCAAGATGTATCTTTGACCACAGTTATTCCATATTCTTGGTTCCCCAGGCCTAAGCCAAGAACCCAAAAGACCTGAGTTTTGTATGTAGGACTCCTCCGTCCAGAAAGATTAGTTGTATGTTGGCAAATGGTGTTTCCACCTCTACCAAGGATCTGTGCCCTAGAAGAGTTTTGGGCTCTGGGGATTTCCAATGCTAAAGGGAGTGGATTTCTACAGACCATCGAACTGCTGTGTAATTGGATGTCCTGGGGATGGAATTCCTTTTGTCCCCACCAGAACTTCAGAGAGGAGCTCAAGATGTTCCTTCATCCCCGACCTGTGCAGTTCAACAATATGGTGCCCTTCACCATTGGCACTTTGAGATCCATGACAACATAAGGAAATCAAGTGACTGTGGTCCTGGAGGTGGCCTTTTCACTGGGGACTGAAGAAGAGCTGTGTATAAACTTACCTGCCTCTCTGTCCTACTGCCTAACTTCATATACACTTCCGCCTCCCCAGAATGTGGCCACCTGGACTGTGTGGCAGATGTGGTACCCTGGGCCCTAGGGGTGTGTTCCTCAGTGCTGCACACAGCACCCATTGTCTGGCAGCAGCAGAACCTCAGAGCTCCTATTAGTCTCCCCCAACACCTTTTTTGTGCCCGACAGCATCTTTTTGAGATAGTCTGGGCTCCTCTGGTTGAAGTCGGGTCTGCCAGCTGCAGAGGACCAAAGCCCTCTCTCTGCTGGGCTGCAGGGCTTTCATGTTGCACTTCTGAAAGATAATAAAATATCAATCGTTTTGCCCTAGCAACGGGTTTAAGAGACTTTCTGAAGTATTGAATCATCAGAAAAAAATTTTTTTTGCTTTTAAGCACAGTGCATTATTAATAAAGTAATCCATTAGGTCGAGCAGTGAAGGGTCACCACAGAGACAGAAAGATCTGTTTGCAAATGGTTAAACTTCGGGTTTTAAGATTAATTGCTTTCATTTGGACGCTTGCTCTTGGCCTAGCCATCTCCACTTTACTGGAACTTAGGGTCTGGGCTTTCTAAATGCTGCCTGTTCTCCCTGTCAGCGAAAGCCAGGCAAGCTCCAACTCTCCTGGAAAAGCAGCCCCTTCCCTGGCACCTGCAGCTTGGGCTGTCACCAGACTATGGACTTTGAGTGTGGGCGGGGGAGACTGAAGTCTCAGGGGAGCAAAGAAAACTCCTGCCCTGAACCCTGCAAATCAAATTTGACCTTCACTGATGGAGAAAAGGCCCCCAAGTGGGGACACGCTGAACAGTAAGAGCTTGAGCTGTAGGGGAGCCTGGGCAAGAGAGGATGCTGAGGGCACCCAGCTGGGAGTGCAGGCATGTTCCCAGATGCATGCTGGAGCAGGGCTGGTCTGGGTCTAAACTACCTCTGTAAAGCCCAGCGGGATGGTTTGGGTGACCACAGGAAGCAGCAGGCACATTGTGGAACTAAACACCAGACATGACTCCCAGAGCATTTTTAATAAGTAAAAAATGCTTAAGGAGGAGTGGAGCTGGGTTGAAGAAGACCAGACAGCAGCCGAGTCTTCAATTGTTAATGACTGCTAGGAACACAGCCTCGGCAGCCTACTCAGTGAGAGGTTGCTGCCAGCAGGGCCTCCTGGTCTGTCCCGTCATGCCCTAGACCACAGAGAGAAGAGTGTGGCCTTCGTCTTGCTGGCCCTGGTGCTGGAGATGAGGAGCAGGCCCCAGTATTGTTCCATGTCAGAGACCCTAGCCCATTGGTAAAAAGGCAGAACCCAGTGGGAACTACAGCCTTCTGAGAGCTAGTAAAGGCCTGGCATGGGTGGCAGGGCGGGGACTTCACCTGGCACTCACCTAGTGCCTGGCAGGAGGGGATATCTTCATCCACACCTGCCACAACTAGTCTCAGCAGCAGCACTCTGCTGGGAGGAAGGCGGCACAAATCCCAAGCATCAGGGCAGTCGCTGCCCCTTCCTGTATAAACTCAACCAGGCAGAGTGTCTGCAAAGATGGGGCTCCCCCACCCCTCCTGGAACGCTGGGCAGAGAGGCAGGTGTTCTACTCAGTTCCTCTCCTCTTCCATTCATTCGCCAACACAGAGGACTAAGGGGGGGGTGGGGGACAGGGAAACAACATAAATTGGTCTGTCGTCCAGAATCCATGTCTCACTAATGTACCCAGATTAACTCAACTGTAAATTGTCTCCTTGGATGGCAGTGTCTTGCTAAAAGTTTCCCATATGATTCATGATTTGGATTGCTTTTAACGGCTATTGGCTAAGCAAGCCGGTGACTGTACAAGGTGATGCAATTGGCATTAGCAAGGGGAGGCACGGGAGCGTGTAATGCAGTCAATACTGCATTAACTACTGATGCCCAATTACAGGGAGCCTTTCAGGAGCATTAAGACCAAGGGAAGCTGAGATCACTAGCCGCTGCTTGCCTAAAAGCTTCACCCTTTGTGTGCTGGGGCTCAGCACGGGCATGGCCACCTGCTTGGCCTCTGTGGCTGCAGGAGCTGCTTGCCCCCTTGCTCCCATCTCTCTGAATGTGCCCACAAACATGCTTCTAGCACATGGAAATATGTTAGGGTCTGCCTCTCACCTCTTCTGAGAATTCATCCCCCAGCCCCCGCCATCCCATAGAAATCAGATCTAGTGACAGTGCGGTCCTGCCTTCCTCAGTTTAAGGAGCCTCTCAGCATTTATGGATAGTACTTAGAAGTGGTTTACTTTGGTCTCTCCCCCTTAGGACAAAAGGGTGATTGCTGATGAGCATTGGTGGCAAGACCCTCTGTGGTCCTGGGAGAAGGACTCATGAGATTCACCCTCATCTGGGCTGCCAGCTCGAGGCAACCTGTGTTGGGAAATAGCCATGGATGCATGGGCTGGGCCATCTTTCAGCAGAAGACAGAGCTGTGGTGATGTAACTGGGGAAAGAGGAGCTCATGAATGACTTGGGCCATATTGGAAAAGTTCCAAGAAAATCAGATTCAGCGATTTGGGGCTCCCCCCAGAACTGTGCCCCACACATGGCAAACCTATCTCTATCTATGTAACAGGGAGGCCAAATTATTGCTTGGATCAATACCCCAGGCACAGGGCCTCTTAGTAAATTCTGATCAAGGCATTAGACAGACTGAGAGTTAGGACAGATGGTAGGGAAAGGGGTATGGGTATCCACCCCAGTGTGCCAGGTCATTAGACCTGCTGCAATCTCTACCATTTGCTGGGCTCTGCCAGTGCAGTGTGTGTTCTGTGTGCCACATTCTACCCAGTGCTGAGGCTGCTTTACCTCCGAATCCTCCAACCTCTACAACGAGAACAGCTTCACCTACCTAGATTATCACCAGAATTAAATGAGGTACTGTCTGTCAGTGCACACACTCTTCCAATAGGAAACTCCACGGCCATTTGAGGCATTGCTGCCCCTGCTAGGTTTTAGTACAGTCTGTAATAAGCCCTGGGCCCAGTCCAGTGGCCTGTTCACTAGCGAAAACTGGGCCCTTCTTCCCACTGTCCCTCCTGGCTTTTGGTCATTGCTGGGAGACAAACTACCTTTACTTCTTACTAGTGTCTGGATTCCTGAGGCAAGTGGCGTCATGGGAAAAGCCCTCATGACCACTTTTCCCAAGTCCTTCTGTTTATATGGGGAGTGGCTAGATTAAGGGTCAGAGAAAGCAAGAGAGTAATCTAGGATTATGTGGAGAGATACAGTCCAGAACTTCGGTGTCTTTCTGATTTTCATGTCCAGGTGATGTGCCCTTTGTCCTGGCCCCAAGGTATGGTGAATCTGGGCACAAATCATCTTATGAACTGGAACAACATGCCTGTCTGGGTGTCCTAGTCATG
This sequence comes from Ellobius talpinus, assembly GCA_001685095.1. NCBI lineage: Eukaryota > Metazoa > Chordata > Mammalia > Rodentia > Cricetidae > Ellobius > Ellobius talpinus. Next base: position 10,036 of record LOJH01027809.1, read on the forward strand.
ACCCTAGGCAAGTTACTGACACCCCAGGGGACTGTCCTCAGATATGATAAGATAAGGCTTCCTATCTGTCCTGGGCCTTTGGACTGAGAAGACCCACACGTGTATATGACATATAGCCCATCCTGTCTTCTTGCCTCTCTGAGATGCATGGAGATCAAATACACTGAGGCAAGCAAGAGTTCTCCCAATACCAGGATTCCTAGCTCTTCCTAAAATGAGGCCTCTTGGCAGGCCCCTACTCATGATACAACCATACCATGAAGGCAACTTGGAATGCTTGCAAGAGCGGTTTTTGTGCATTGCTTCCAACTCTGAGCTCAATGACATGACATCAGCAGCTTGGAAAGGGTCATGGTGTGGATAGTTGTACCCGGGAACCTGGCAAACAGCACATCAGGTCCTTCCTGGGGTGCTGGTGGCTTGGCGTTTCTCAGCACATGTCCCAAGTTGCATTTAAGTGAGATTTTGAACCTACCCCTCTCTTCTGCCTCTCTCTTCTATCTCATCTACCGCCTGTCTTCTGGTGCTTATTACAGCCAGACAGCTGACCTCTGCCACTCTGACATTCATTCTGCCAAAGGCTGATTGCCACCCAACTGTCACACTAGGCAATACATCCATGCTGGTTTGTGTTCCATGTAGTCCCAGTGTTTGTCTCCATCCTTTCGCTCCTGTCGTTCCCCTTGCCCTACACGCCATTCTCCCTTAGCTGGCCATGCTCAGAGACAGTGCCTACCTAGTAATAAGCTTGCCTCTCATTGGTTGGCTTGTGTTTATGTTCTAAGGCAGAAGCCCACTGGGACTGATATAGCTGGAGACAAATAAAGGCAGGTGGTGAGAGAAGTGAGCAGGCTGGACCAGGTTTCAGGGGTAGATGCCTAATGTGAAGGCCTAGGAAGCCACATCACTAGCTCCTTCCTCCTGTCCCTTCTCCTAGGGATCAGTGGGGCTTTCCTGAGGGACCTGATGACTTCAGTGCAGTCTACTATCATGGTTCAGAAGACCTATGTGGTCCTAGTTGGAAGCTGCATGACTTCGGACAACTTATTGGGTACCAGTTTTCTTGTCTCTACAACACGAGTAGTTCCTGGTATCTGCTATCCACAGATACACTCCACCAGGATACCTCATGCCTGTGTGAGCTGACATTCCTTTCTCACATAGGATTTTTCTAGGCTTTTCTTGGTCCTTAGGTATCATAAGCATACGGCAGCTTTCATTTTACTGAACCCTAAACACAAGGCACTGTCCAATTCGTACGTATCAGTGACGGCTACTTCACCACCTAAATAAAAGTCAGTGGGTTGAAACAATAAGCACTTATTTAGCTTACAAATCTTCGGGTTGGTGATTTAACCTGGGCTTGGCTGAGAAGCTTTTCTCTTCTCAGCTATGTGTGTTCAAACCTGGAGGATGGAGGATGGCTGCTCAGTTAGATGCTGGGGTAACAAGACTCAAGACCCTCATCATCTGGCTAGCTATCATTACAGAGACAGGTCTAGAGAGAATGGATACATACCAGGCTTCTGGGGCCACTGTTAATCATGGGATAGTGTCACTTATGACACATTCCACTTGTGAAAACAAATCACAAGGTCATCCCAGGTTCAAGGGGTTGGGGAACAGACACTACTCTTGAAGATGGGGGTAGCAGCTTGTATCATGAAGGGCATGGCTACCAAGAGGTATGGAAATCAGGAAGTTTTGGAAATAACCTTCCATCCATCCCAGAATCCTCCCTAATCCCATTCAATGCCCATGTTGTTACTCTTCTTCCCCTCATTCCGCAGATGAGGAAACATTGCGAAAAGCCCGGTGGATTGGTCCCAGACTCCACAGCCTGCTATGCCTGGGCTGGGCTATGAAACCAGGAGATCTGATAGTGGAACCCTGAGCTCATTCTCTGACTTGCTGTCCCTTTCCCATCTGTCACCCTTTGGTCCTAGGAGAACTCCTGGTAGAGCCTTTTTGAGGATGACATGAAGTGGGAAGGAGCTCTCTAGGTGGTCTCTGTGTGTGTACTTGTGTGTGTGCATGTGTGTTTGTGCACTCTCTGGAGCCCTGGGCCCATTCCTCCAAGGGCAAGCTTGGGGGTAGGAGCATTAAGGAGCCCATCTCCCCTGCTTCTTCCTGTCTCCACTCTGTCCTACGAAGTCACAGGACAGTCTGGAAGGGGGTGAAACTCCATGGTTAGCCTTAACTGGAGCATGTATGCAAATGCTGGGCACACCAAAGTCATTGGCTGGCCCCTGGCCTCAACACAGGGCAGTAAGTGGGCTGGTGAGAGGCCTGTGTACATTCATAAACCAGCTGATTGAAAAGCAATATTTCAGATAAATACAAGCCAGCGATCTATCAGTGGTTGTAATAAAACCCAGGCTTCAGGCTGTGATTTTATTTTGAAATAATAAGAATTGCTTGATTCTTTTTACTTGAGTTACCATGGTAATTCCGGCGTGGAGCGGTGTTATATTGATTTAGAAAGTGGACAGTAATATTTCTTTTGTGTTATTCTGTTTCTAGGCCTTGATTTCTAATTTCTATTTGGAGATTACTTTTATAAATTTCTTAAGTCCTTCCACTTTCTCCCCCCCTCACACACACAGTATAATTTTCCTCTCATGCACCACGATGTTCTGAGCTTATTGGTTTGCTCTTATTTTAAATTAAACTTGCTGGTTTCAAATATTGAAATGACATCTTTGTCTGTGTCTGTACTTTGGTTTAGCAAAATATTACAGTCTGACGCTCTCTGCTTAATAATTTAAGGGAGGCTTTCTGTCGGCCCTCACTGGGTGCTGATAACTTATGACTCAACCTATGCAGGCCTTAAACTCGTGACATTTTAATATTGTGTGGTGGGAGCAGCCACCCCTCTGCTCTCAGTCTTCGTAGAGAGAAATCTGCGTGGTACCCCAGAAAGGAGTTTTAATAATTCAACCTTGCTGGTTGGCTCTCTGTAACTCCATTGAAAGAAACGGGGGAGACCCATGCTTTCCAGGGGAGTCAGGCAGTGCTAGCCTGAACTCTCAGGACCTGCATCTGGCACTCTGCACCAACCCAACTTCTCTTCTTCCTTGGATATATAAATGAACTGCCATCCATAGTGTCGGATGGGCAGGACTGCCTGTGACTGCCAAAGAATGCTTGAACTCTCCGATTCACTGTTTCATGTTGGAAAACAAGTACATCTCACACAGCTTTTAGTCAGACAGACTAGGTTCAAGTCCCACTTCCTCACACTTGATAGCGAGGCCTGTCCTCCAGAAGGAAGATGGCAGCTCCAGACTTCAGGGTAGGATATGTCTGCAGGTGCCCTCAGTGGCCTGAATGGTGGTAGATTAGTTACCACTGGGTAATAGATAGCCTGAACTTGGCACTTTGACACAATACACAGCTGTCATTGTATTTCTGTTGGACAGGAGGCTGGGACGGTGTGGCTGGGTCCTCAGAGCCTCTTGGAGATGGGAATGAAGGATGTCTGCCAGCTACTGGGGGATGACCACTTTTCAGCTCTTATTTGCCTTTAAAGATACAGTTCATGGGTGGACTGGACTGGAGGCCTCGCAGGCTGCCTGCTACCATCTATTCCAGTGCTGTGGGCCTCAGCGGTGCTCGGCAGCCTCTGCGGCCTCAGCGGTGCACGGCAGCCTCTGCGCTATGGCACTTGCTTCCTGAAAGCCATCAGCAGACTAAGGAGAGAGTCATAGTTAGCTTCTGCAAATGCGCCTTAGGGACCAGGTGTCCAGCAGGCTACCTGCACTGTCCACTGTCCCCTTTTCATCTTCTATCCAAAAGCCACAAAGTCTTAAAACCAAACCAAACAAACAAAGCCAGGGTCTCATGTGGTCCAGGCTGGCCTTGAACTCCTGATCCTCCTTCCACTGCTCCATCTTGTAGAGCAATAGGTCACTCCCAGAGTAGAAAACACACTCATCTGAAATATCCCAGAAAGTGGGTGAGTGCTAGGGCTGAGATGAGGCCCCTGCCTGTCAGGAGCTTGGGGAAATGACTGGCTCTAGGGNNNTCTCTCTCTCTCTCTCTCTCACACACACACACACACACACACACACACACTTCTGCCTACTCATGCACACATAGATGGTCTCTCTCAATCCGGCGGTTTTGGGGCTTTTGTTTTGTTTTGTTGTCTTCCAGAGCAGCTGTCTGATAGGACTCAGTTGCCCAGAGCCTGCCCCCTCTCTCAGCACCTTGGAGGAAGTGAAAGTGGGCCCTTTTTGAGCCAGCCTACCTGTAACTGTTAGCTGTTAGGACTCTCATCCCCAGTGGCTTTGCTAGGTGAGATGAGGACAGAGCTGTAAGGCGGCCTTGGGAGAGATGGCTTCACAGCTCCCTGTGAGGGAACAGAACTGGAGACTAGTGCACCCCCTTAGGTGCCTGGAAAGCATGGAGCTGAAAGCCAGAACTCCAGCATCCCCATCCTGGCCCATTGCCTAGTAGTGTGTCCTTGGGCAGGTCCCGTCCCCATTTACATTGGCAGGGTGGCTGACTGTAAAAGCAACCTAGACAGTTGGGCTCTTTGCTTGTTGATGGGAGGCTGCCTCTTCCAGGCAGCTGCACACCTGCCTCCCCTACCCAGAAGCCATTTACCATCTGTGAGGCCTCTTCTTGGCAGGGGCCAGGACCCTGGGGAGCACTGGGCAGGGGGCAGGGCTCCCTTGGGGCACCTGGTTGCAACCTGGCACCCGCCCAAATGCAGAGTGTGGTGTTTTCACCTGCCTGTTTGCCCCAAGGATGCCTTCATGCTGCTCTTTGATCTCGGGCGGACTTTATCAACTTCATGGCAAAGCTGTTTTACCCACAAGAATAATAACTCATTAGTATTATTGAAAATGCAAAGTAAAAAAAGAATCTGGTAAAAATTTAAAATCAGTTGAAATAATTAACACAGAGTAAAGCTGGCAGCAGTTAAGCCTGCACCTGGTAAAATATGTTATTGACTAAAAATTGACAGAAGAATTGAATCTTCCTGACAAAATTTAGATCTGTAGAAGTTGGCTCTGGAAATATTTTCTGTGAGAAATTATTGTCACAAACTAAGTCTCAAAGGTGACAAACACTAATTTATAAGATTTGATACAAGCTAAAAATAAATTGTAGACTAAGAAGTCACTAAAATATCTAAAAATTAATTGATCTTGATGAAACTAATACTAATACAATTAAAATAAAGGGTGTGGCTTCATACTATTGAACAGAAAAATTGATCAGGAAATCCAATTGACCTAATGAAGCTTATTAAGAATTACTTTCTTAATTAAAACCACCACCATTATTGTCAAAATGCAGGGGTCAACAGCCAGGTCCTAATAGCAGGCGGTTAGTGACTTCACTTGCATGGGTAGTGAGCTAACAGGTGAAGGAGATCCAGAGTGGAAGGGCAGTGAGAATCATAGGATTCATTTGTCCCAGAGAGAGGCTGAGGTGGTGGCCAAAGAGGTGAGTAACTAGAGACTAAAGCATCGTTGGTATGGCCACACCGGCGACCATTGACAGAATCACGCTATTGTGAGCTGTGCCTTGGTTAGGACTAAGATTCACGTTGAGGTCAGGAGTACTCTGAGGCTTTATGTGGGATCAGGATACTTTATCAGATTGTTTGGGTCACTCTGTGGGGAGTGAGTTAGAAAGGATAAAACTAAAAGCAGAGAATAGGGCACACAGTAGGAGGAAGGACCCCTCTTTCAGCCTTGCAAATGCTCATTCTCCTTCCTCCAGCTTATGTGTCCTTTGTACCTTCCTTTAGTTCCCTTCCTAGCTTGTAGTCTGGACCTATGGAGAAGGCAGTGGAGAGGGGTCTGCTTTGGTTATGAAAGAGGCAGTTAACATTGACCCACAAGGGGAAGAACCTCTAGGGTCATGTGTCCAGACACTGCAGATTTGAAATCTGTAGAAATCTTTGAAAGCAATAACAGCCCCATGCAGGTCTGATTACTGCAGAGGTGGCTTGTTGGCCTAGGAGGTGGCAACTACAGCTCTTGTCCCATTCCTGCACTGCCATCCTCTGTCTGTGAGATCTGTAGGGTGGCTCTGGGCAAACCACTTAATTTCCCTGCTCCTTGCTTTCCTCACATATAAATCAGGACCCAGAGCATGCTCAGTGTTCCCTGAATGGATCTCAAATGAAAGACACTGTTTTCATGTGCTTTGTTGTCTGGGTGGCACTGTTGGTGGCTTTGGAAAATCAGGAGTAGGCCACACCTCTGGCCGTCTCTTCCTCTAGACATCTCAGTCCTAGGCTCCCTGGGACCTGAGAAGGGAATTCTATTAAAGTGCAGCTCCCTAAGCTGGTACCCATGACAAGCATATGGAGACACACTGGAGCCAGCCTCAGGCTTAGAAAACGAACACATAGCTGTTGACATGAAGGCCCAGACATCCTTCTCATTGACCAGAGCTGTGCTGCCCCCTTCTTGAGGCCATTTCCACAGAGAGGCATGGAAGCCGGCCTGCCTTTGTGGAGATGAACTGTTGACACAATCCTCAGCCCAGATTCTGGGGCTAGTGGCTATTTCCTGCCACAATGTGTGGCACCCCTTGCTGGCTAGAATGCTTTATTATTTTGACCCTTTCAGACTAGCCCCTCCAGGGGCATCCTTGCCTCCTTCCCTTCTGGCCCTGTGCCTGAGATCTGAACCTTCACATCCTGCCCAAGGTGAGGCTCACAGACCCCAAGAAAGGGTAGCATCTCTCTCCAATCTTCTCCATTACCTAGTCATTGGGCACATGCCATTCTGTACCTCTGATGACCCACACAGAGCTTGCCACTCTCCACATACCGCTATGCACAGTCATACCGCCCCATATAGAATAGGCTCAAGATTCTGAAAGGGACCCTCCCCCCCAGGCATGCTCTCTTTGCAGATAGGGAATAGTCCCTGAAGGACACAGAAGCTTCAACAGCGAGCCCATCCTTCGTGGTCTAGTGGTTAAGATTTGGCACACTCAACAGAGCCCTGGAAGATAAACTAGTACAATTAGTTCATCATTCCTTTTCATGATCCAATAATATTCTACTGTGTGTAAATGTATTTTTTACCCATTTGTCAGATGATAAATATTAGGCATTTGGATTATTTCTACCTTTTTGACTATTGCACACGTTGTTCAGACCAATGTTTTCATTTCTCTTGGACATATACTTAGGAGCAGAATTGCTGGGTCCTATGGAAACTCTGCACTTAGAGATCTTTTGTTGGTCTGTACACATATGTTTGTGAGGGGTGTGTGCATGCCATGGCACATGTGTGGAGGTCAGAGGGATACCTAAGGTATTGGTCGTTGTTTTACCTTATTTGAAACAGGGCCTCTTGTGTGCACACCAGGCTTGATGGACTGTAAACTTCTGGGAATCCTCCTGTCTCCACCTCTGACCTTCCTGTGGGAGGACAGGGGTAACAGACTCATGCACCACTGTGTCCAGCTTTGGGGGTTCTGGTGATCAGTGCTTTACCCAATCGTCCATCTCCTCAGCCTAAGATATTTGTTCTTAAATGAACAGTGCTTAAGAGTGTTTCTGGGTGAAGTTCTAGCTGTCTGAGTTCTGGAAGTGAGGTGACCTGCCATCTGATCCCTGCTGGGTTCTGGGATTCACTGTATGCCTCAGTGTTCTGATCTGTGAAATAAGGCCGTGCCCCTTCAACTCACCTCAAGGACTTTGAAATGTAATCACTACTTGTGTGGCGCGTGAAGAATGACAGGATGTTCCTGCTTCCACTGTTTGCACTCTTTGGTCCTGTCATTTGGGTGTGGCTGCTCCTGTTTTGCTGAGGCAAAAGCTGAAGCTCTCAGAGGGGCTAAAGAACCAGTCTACTTTGGTTTTTTTATACAATTATTTTATATTTATTTATTATGTATACAATACTCTGTCTGTGTATATGCCTGCAGGCCA
>LOJH01027810.1:0-14302 GCA_001685095.1 Ellobius talpinus
AGCTAGCTAGAAATATGCCTGAGCCATCGGCCAAACAGTATTGTAATTAATATAATTTCTGTGTAATTATTCGTGTCTGGGTAGCCAGGAAACCAAAGCTCAGTCTCCTTTTATACACTCCTCCATTGCTGTTGGGAGTGCAAACTTGTACAGCCTCTTTGGAAACCAGTATGGCAGTTTCTCAGAAAATTGAGAATCAATCTTCCTCAAGACCTGGCAATACCATTCTTTGGCATATACCCAAAGGATGCACACTCATACTACAAGGACATGTAGTCAACTATGTTCATAGCAGCACTATTTGTAATATCCAGAACCTGGAAACAACCTAGATGCTTATCAACCAAAGAATGGATAAAGAAAATGTGGTGAATTTACACCATGGAGTATTACTCAGTGGTAACATAAAAAAAACAAAAAACAACAACAACAACAAAACAATGACATCTTAAAATTTGCAGGCAAATGGATGGAGCTAGAACAAAAAAAATCTGAGTAAGATGACTCAGGCCAAGAAAGACAAACATAGTGTGTACTCACTCATAAGTGGATATTAGATGGAAAGCAAAGGATAGCAAAGTTACAACTCACAATCCCAGAGAAGCTGAGCATAAAGGGGAACTCTAAGAGGCACACAAATGGAGGGCCCCCAAAAGGAAAATAGTTGAGATCTCCTGGGTAAACTAGAGAGGGGTAGAAGGAAAGGGGTAGGGCATGGATCAGGAAGACCAAGTTGGAGGAAGATGGGATAGGGGGAGAGCAATGAAAGAGATATCTTGATAGAAGGAACCATTATGGGGTTAGGGAGAAACCTGGTGTTAGGTAATTCTCAGGAATCCACAAGGATGACCCCAGCTAAGACTCCTAGCAATAGCAGATAGTGTATCTGAAAGGGCCTGTCCCTTTAACCAGATTAGTGACTACCTTAATGGTCATCATAGAACCTGATAGTAGCAAATGCAGTGACCCACAGACAAGCATCTGGGCTGAGATCCTGGAGTTCAGCTGAAGAGAGAGAGAAGAGATCATATGAACAAGAGGGTCAAGAGCGTGATGGGGAAAATCACAGAGACAGCTGACCTGAGCTATTGGGAGCCCATGGACTATGAACTGACAGCTGGTGAACCTTCATGGGACCTAACTAGACCCTCTGAATGTGGGTGGCAGTTATATGGCTTGATCTGTTGGGGGTCTGGCCGTCACATCAGGACCTCTCCCAGGAGCATGAACTGGCTTTTTAGAGCCCATTTCCTCTGGTTGCATACCTTGCTCAACCCTGATACTGGGGGAGGGGCTTGGTCCTGTCACAAGTTGGTATGCCAGACATTGTTGCCTCCCTAAGGAAAGTCTTACCCCTCTGAGGAGTGGACGAGGAATGGAAAGGGGAGAGGTGAGGGTGAGAAGGGAAGAGAGGGATAACTGGGTTTGGTATGTAAAATGAAAAGTAAATTTTTTTAAATAAAAAACTATAAAAAGAAAAAAATCCTACTTTTCTCTATTTTTACATTATATAAGTATTTAATTAAAATCTTATTTAAAATTATAATGTTAAAATAGATGAGAAATAAATGAAATTTAAGAAGATGAAATGTATCATATACCAATATCTTAAACATGCAAATTAGATATGTTAATTAAATAAACTTAATGAGATGTGATTAACATAATATAATGCATAATTGTTCTTCAACCCAGAAATAGTATAAAGTTATGTTTATTAAGGATCTTGTTTAAAAGTCAGTGTCAGTACCTGGTGGCTACAGTATTTTAACGACAATCTTATTCTCTCTGTTTTTCTGGTTGTAGGTCCAGGTAAGCAAGAGAGCTTGGCAGGGCAACCGAGACACTCAGCCCCATGGGAAACGTGTTGCCCAGCACGAAACGAGTGACAGATGGGATCTGCAACATCAAAAGGAAAATTCTGTGTTCCTTTCCCATCTGCAGACACATCCCAGCTACTGGAAAGGCAAACTCCTCCAACTGGTTTTGAATTTCTTTGTATTTTTCCCCTCTGGAAAGAAATGAGTTGAATCCCATAAACATTTCTTGCAAGATCCTTCAGTCTCTGAGAAACACTGGCCACTGTACCAATGCAATGCTTCCACTCAGTGCAAACCTGAGATTTACTGCCTTGCAGCTTTCTGAAAGACATGTTATGCTAAGCGGAGTTACATGGAAAGTGAAGAGGAAGTTAAAGGATTTGTTTTAAACACAATGGGAGTTTGAGAGACGAATGTTCCTTTGGATAGTGAGATTTGGTAATAATGGTCAAATCTAGCCAACCAAGTAAAATAGAGCTGAGAAATCATGATTATGATGGCTTTTTTCTGTTTGATTCAAGTGAAAGTAAATTCGGGAATAACCTTGGTACTAAAAGAATGATGGTAGAAATAGTTCCTTCCTTCCTTCCTTTCTTTTTTGTTTTTTTGTTTCATTGTTGTTGTTTTTTCGAGACAGGGCTTCTCTGTAGCTTTGGAGCCTGTCCAAGCCTGTCCTGGAACTAGCTCTTGTAGAACAAACTGGCCTCGAACTCACAGAAATCCACCTGCCTCTGCCTCCCAAGTGCCACCACCACACAGAGAAATAGTCCTTTTCTTAATAGCTGTTTTCTCTGTAGAATTCTCACACTTATCCTTTCTTTATACAATAAATAAAAGTAGAACTTGATAAATCATTATGCTTGTTCATTATATTTCAGTGTGATTTTCCAAAAATACATGTTAAATTAATCTTTCTGAGTATATTTTAGAATCCTTATAGGTTGAATAATTTTATCTATCACAATAATTTTAGTTAAGGGGTAGGAAGATGTTTTGGAATATGAGAAGAATGGGTCTTTAAAGATCGTATACAGCTTATTCATATAGTTCTCATGAAGGCAAAAGGAATCTTCATGTTCAAGATGGCTCCATTTGCTGTATGACTGACAGATCAGTGTTAGTGTACGGAACTGAGAGAGTGCTTCTGGAACCATCAGGGGAGCAGTGTCACCAATGCATGTGCTGCTTGGGGATTGGATTCTCTACCAGTATATGCCTGCTCCGGAGAGACCCACCACTGGAGATACTCAGGCTTCCCTGTTGGTGTCTCCAGAACCTTGTCCACTAAGTACTTCCAGGAGCTTGAATGAACTTCCTCCTGCCTCAGGAATCTCAGTACATCTTTCTCTATCTGATGTTTCTGTATGATTGTATCTAATGGCATATCCTGTGACCTGTGTTCTTCCAGCCTCATGCATCTACCTATGTCTTCTATGTCCCATGTTGGACCTACAGTTCTTGACTTGAAATTCTTTTCTCTTCTGGAATGTCTGTTAAGAAGTCACTGTGCTTTGGTGTCTGTAGCACGAGTCATAAAAACCCAGAGACAGATACAGGGGTTTAAACCTTAATATCAATAAAGCAAAGCAGCCAAGCCACTAGAGAGCTCTTACCTCTATGAAATCTTCAGCTCAAAAGATCATGAGTTCCTGTGTCATCCTCCCTTATATTCCTTTCTTTTGTTGGTATTAAAGGCATGTATCACTACCACCTGGCCTTTATGGCTAACTAGTGTGGCTTCTGGGATTAAAGGTGTGTGCCACTACTGCCTGGCCTGTATGGGTGACTAGATTAGTGTGATCTGACCTTCAGGCAAGCTTTATTTATTAAATAGAAAGGAAATATCACTACAGGTGTCAAGTGTAGAGACTTTGAAATCAGTCAGGCCAGACACACAGCAAACAACCCAACGTGCTAATCATTCATGTCACACAGGAGTTTCGTTTAATTTCCTTGTCTATGCAGAGAATGTGTGCTGTATTTGCTTTGTCAGCAGCATTCTGGTCATTTCTCCTGAACTGCCTATGCAGTGAGGGGGAAACGCCAATCTACAAATTAGTGTAAGTTTAGTATGTTTTTTTATAATTTAAAATGCCACTATAGGTAGTAGTGTTTGGATATTTTTAAAGATATTTTGGGTTCTCTGAGAATTGTCTTCAACATCCTGGAGAAATGATTTCAAAGAGTTAGGGAGTAATTGGTGTCCTGGTTAAGACCCCCTGTGTGTGTACTCTGTGACTTTTAGGAGGAGTGGCCCTTCCTAGTTGCTCTTGTCTTGATGAGTAACCATTGCCCAAGTCTTGATCTGGGTCCCCTATTGAGTCTGCCTTATGCCATTCTTCCATAGCCACTATCCCTACCTCCATCAGGGAACCTCTGAATTCTGACATTGGTTCCATTCTGCCCAAGTGGTCAATTCTGTAACGCTACTGTACTTCACTTATAAGTATTTCATCCTAAACTTCCTGGGTACAGTAGTTCCAATTCTGTTTAATTCTTTCTTAGCTCTTTTTTTCTGCCAAGTTATGTGTCAGAGGTGGGGGACAGCAGTGCCCTAGCATAGAATTTTGTTACGAGAGACCTAAATATTTGAAGTGTGCGTGTCTGTGTGTAGGTATTTGTACATGCTGGAGGGTGAGGAACTCTTCTGTTTTTGGACACCCTCACTTTCTATTATATCATGCACTTTGACCAAAATCCAAATAGGAATTTTAGGCATGGGCCCAATAACATTTTTTCATTTTTACTTGTTCCATATTTCATATATCCTTTTATTTTCCTTTGTCTTTTCCAAAATAATCAAAAGAGTGGGAATTCTTTTTCTCTTTTTGTGCTCTCGTTTCAATCACTTCTACAAGTTCTATTTCACACAGAGCAGCCAAAATGACCCTTCTAAGATGTAAATCACATTGTGTCTACTGTGCCTGAAAGCACTCAAAGGGCTTCCTATTACACTTATAATAGAACCAGAAGTCTCTGGTGGCTTGCTCCTCTCTGGGTACTCTAGTCTGAAAGGGGTGCTTCTTGCTCACTTCCCCATTTAATCTCCATCTGTTGCCTTCCAGTTCCTGCATATCAGCCTCATGGTTCCCTACTGGCTCCTCAGAGTGACAATGCTATTGTCTTTCACATAGAGGGACTTGCACTTGCTACTGCTACTCAGCAGAGATTTGACTGGTTTTCCCCACCATACCTTCTTCCCCAGGGTGACCAATTCCTTTTTACTGAATTGGTTCTCCTGCTTTTTATGTTATGATATTTTGAAAGACGTAATGTTGACTTCATTACTAAGGAAACATGTGCATGTATTCAAAGACAGTGAATATTCATCCCACAATAGAGATGTGCTACTTTGTGGAGTAGAATCTGTGACATTGTTTTCAATTCAGTAGCACTGAATCTATGTTGTTTTAAAAATCATATTTGTGATGCCCAAACTTGCAGTATTATCCACAGTTTAAATGGTTCACATTCCCACCACAGCATTTCAGACTTCCATGGCAGTTTGGAATGCAGCTCTTCCTGATCTCAGTTTTTCTCCTGTGTTTACTTTTTCTTCACCGCAGCAACATTTCACCCAAATGTTACAGTCTATTATAGGCTTTGAGTATTTACTTGCTTAGTTTCTTTGTTTCTAGGTTTCCTTATAAAATAAATGCATGGAGGTCAGAGCTTTGCATATGTTAATGCATTATTGGTGCTCAAATGGTATCTGATATTTAGAAGATGTGAAATAAACATCTTATTGTGAAATAATGAGTCATATATAGCTTATACAGTAACTAAGAGATAATATAGAGAGCCCAAATGATTGGGTTAGAATGGTTTCTGCAACTTCTTGGGTGGCTTGTCTTTGGGGATATTGCATAAGTTTCCTGCATTTTTGGTTTTACATACTTGGGCTTTAAAAACATCACTCCTAATTTACCATGAGTGTTGAGCTCATTTGTGTAGAATGTAATAGTGCATAGCAAATATCATGTTTCTGCTGTTATTAATGCCATTATTTATATGTTGGATTGAGACAACTAATTATAGGTTAGGGAGCCTCTCTCGTTTTATATATATTCATATTAATAGAACAAACACTTGAATGATTAGCATCAGAGGGCCAGTGGTACTATCTCGCTCCCATGTTAATGTCATAAAGACTAGAGCCACTACCTTTGTAGTGTTCTCATTTCAAGAGAAAATGAAGCCCAGAAACTTGGAATGAGTCTTTAGCTCCTGTGGAGTTTTATTTATGTATTAAATGGCGAGATTATGGAGACTTTTTCAGGGTGTGAGAGGAGAACCCTTTATAAAAATAGGAAAATCATTTTCCCTCCATCCTTACCTATGGATGGGTATAGAAGTTGTATAAATCTATTGGTTTGGATGTCATTATGCCATTAAGATAAAGGGACTAACCAATTTATTACTTATTTGATTAAAATCTATCTCTGACTTCATAATGCATCTAGGTTAAATATGAATATTTAGGTCAAATACATATATTTAAGATGAATATGAATATTTAAAAAACAACATTGGGGCTAGAGAGATGCCTTAGTGGGTAAAGTATGTGGCATGCAAGTATGAGGACCTGAGTTCAAACCCCTATCATTCAAATAAAGCTGGATGAGGTAATGAACATCTACAGTCTTAGTCCTTCCTTGGTAAGATGGGAAGTAGAAACAAGAAATCACCCAGAAGCACTCTGTCTGTTCCCCCAGATACAATACCCCAGTTTCATCCCTAACTCTGTAGCAGAACACCTGTGTCTGCCTTCCTTACCTCCCCACATCCATCTCCTGTGGATCTCAGAGATCTTCCCTTCTAACTCCACCCCCACTGATTGGTCCCTGCCCCCAACCTCACCAGTCAACCCATGCTAACCCAAGGGCTGCTTGAGACAGGGCAAGTGTAGGCTGATAGCGGTTCCATACCTCTCCTTATTCTTCCCCAGATCCAAAGCCCTCTGCCTCATCCCCAGCTGTGTAGCAGAAAACCTGCTCTGATCTCTCTTTCTGTTCTGACCTCATCCTCAAGGCATCACAAAGATCTTCTCCTTCAACTTTCCTTCCTCCAACTCATCCCAGTATCCCAGCCTACAACACCAGCAGGCATTTACTGGGAACACACCAGTTGAGCAGAGCCAGGAAAATAGGTAAGCCAGCTGAAGGCCTTCAACATTCCCTCCTTTCAGAATCCAATCCTTCAAGATCATCCCCATCTGTGGCAGTCTTCCCTGCCCCCTCCCATCCACAGATCTCCCCATTCTAACCTCCTTCTCCCACCCATTGTTTTATGCCAGCCCCCAAATCTGCCAGGAACTTCTTGATAACCCACAGGCCACTCCTGGCAAGAAGGCAGGCAGGGTGTAGATCTTCCTGTTCTGCTTTTCTAGTTCTATCGTCCCCAATCTTATCCCTAGTGCTATAGCAGAGCCTTTGGGGTGACCATTACTAGCTGTCTCTCCCTTCCCATTTCCAAGAATACAAAATAAGCAGACCCTTTTTGAACACTCTGCTCTCATGCTTCTGCAGATCCCTCTAAACCCCTTGCCGTTCCTAACTATCAGCTCCCATTACACAGAAACACATTTTACCTAGAAACCACATCAGCTACAACTATAAAGTGAAAGTACAACATTTGCTCTATTCACTACAGTACAGTCCACAAGCTGGGAAAGGGACCTGGAGATTTAAACACATACACACACACACACACAGAGACAGAGAGAAACAGAGACATGGGTCATCCTTGAAACACAAATGCCAAGAATGCCAAGAATGTCTACTTTATTGTGTTCAGGAGCAGCTTATATAGTGTTCTGGCCACACCCCAGCTCTTGGGATCTTTCAGCTGCAGCCACCAGAACCCACTCCACTGTCTCATGTTCAGAGCAGCTGCAAACACAGGAAAACAAGTTGTTTTGCTCTGAGCAGCTGCAAGCAAGTTGTTTACAGGAAATTCAGAGTCTGGGGGTCTACAACCCTCAACCGCTCCCCCTTCTCTATATAATTAGACCAAGGTTCTGGACTGGCATGGACGTAGCACAAATATGATAGAAATAAGTTGAAAAATGCCCTAGTGAACATGCTCATTCTACGTTCCACATGAATGATATTAAATGATGGTGCTGGCTACAAGATAGTCACAGCAGCTGTCTGGCTGATAGAAATTCCAACTGCCATGAAGGAGGCCAGAGTGGTGACAACAGTGGCCACCTGTGATGATTCTGAAGTCTTTGCTGAGACAGATCAACAGTCATCCTCGAACTCCAGATCCTCCTGCCTCTGCCTCCTTTAGCAAATCCTACCAGCATGCGCCACCACAAGTGGCAGGCGGTCTTAGAAACCTCCTGCGGCTACTGCGCAGGTCCCTCGGGTCCTGCAGAAAAGCCTACCACTCCTGCCACAGAGTCTTGGGCATGCTGCCTCCTCCATGTCATGTGCAGATGGGCAGCCCAGTGAGGTCTGAGTGGCTCTGGCTTGCCTCAGCTCTAGCCTTTGCTGCCACAGTTGCTGATGCTCCGGGTACTGCCGTGGCAACTCCCTCAGCCCCACAACCTCTAGTAAACAATTTTGGGATATTGGGTATCTTTTCCTATACTATTTCTTGCTGTTAGATGAAGCAATTTGGGGGGGTTTACGGTGACCTTCAGGGGGTCTTGATGCATCAAACCACATTAATCTGAAATGAATCCACACATTATTATCTCCTGTGGAAACAAAAGCAGAACCTCTTTCCCAAAGGAACATATCCTTAGACCCATATTTTAAAGTCAGGATACCTTTCTTAGCAGTTTCCAGGATTAAATGTCTCTCTCCAGTCAAAAAAACAAAAGACAACATACCATTCACCAAAGTTAAATCAGAATCAGACAAACAATTTGAGCAGATCTACATCCCCTAAGTAAATAGGAGCAGTCATTAATGGTTTCCCAAACAAAAAATCCCAGGGCCAGATGGTTTTAACACAGAATTCTATCAGACTTTCAAAGAAGAATTAACACCAATACTCCTCAAATTATTCCACAGAATAAAAACATCAGGAACATTCCCCAATTTACTTTATAAGGCCACAGTTACCCTAATACCCAAACCACATAATGATCCAACAAAGAAAGAGTACTACAGACAATTTCCCTTATGAAAATAGATATAAACGTTAAAAAAGAACTTGCAAACTGCATCTAAACCCACATAAAAAGATAATTCATGATGATCAACTAGGCTTCAACCCAGAGATGCAGAGATGGTACTGTTTTTCATAGATATTGTTGGATCATTATGTGGTTTGGGTATTAATGACTGCTTCTAGGGGATGTAGATCTGTTCAAATTGTCTGTTTTTATGCCAATGCCATGTTTTTTTATTACCATAGCTCTGAGGTATAACTTGAAATTAGGAATGATAAGGTCTACAGCAGTTCTTTTATTGTTCAGGATTGTTTTAGGTATCCTGGGATTTTTGTTTTTCTGTATGAACATGAGAATATTCCTTTCAAGTTCTGTAAAGAGTTGTGTTGGAATTGTGATAGCTTTGTATTGACTATGCAGATTGATTTCAGTAGGTGGCCATTTTGACTTTGTTAATCCTACTGGTCCATGAACATGAAAGATCTTGCCATATTCTTATATGTTTTTCCATTTCTGACATGTTGTTCGGTAGAATTGAATTGAAGACCCCAACATAAATCTATACAGCTTTGGAACCTGATTTTTGATAAAGAAGTCAGGAATATAGAATGGAAAAGAGAAAACATCTTTAACAAATGGTGCTGGTCACACTGGAAGCTGGCACGTAGAAAAATGCAAATAGATCCATATCTATCACCCTGCAAAAAACTCAAGTCCAAGTGAATTGAGACCTTGGCATAGAACTAGATACTGAACCTGATAGAAGAGAAAGTTGGGACTAGCCTTCACCACAGTGTCACAAGAGACAACTTCCTGAACAGAACACCAACAAAGTAGGCACTAAACTCAACAATTAGTAAATAGGACCTCATGAACTTGAAAAGCAGGGAAAAGAGGCAGTGGCAGCCTACAGGAATTAAAAATATTTTTATCAACTCCATTTCTTATAGAGGACTAATATACAAACTGTACAAAAAATTCAAGATACCAAAACCCAAATAATCTAATTAAAAATGAGGTACATATCTAAACAGAGAATTTTCAATAAAGGAAACTCAAATGGCTGAGAAATACTTAAAGAAACATCCTTAGCTATCAGAGAAATTCAAATGAAAACTACTTGGAGATTCCCTATTTACCAGACAGAATGATAAGTCCAGCAACATAAGTGACAGCTCATGCTTGTGAGATTGTTGGTGGAAGTGCAAACTTGTCAAGCCACTATGAAAATCAATATGGTTGTTTCCTACAAAATTTGGAATTGATCTACCTCAAGATCCAGCTATACAGCATTTGGACATATACCCAAAAGATATTTCATCTTAACACAAGGACACTTGATCAATTGTGCTCAATACTGCTCTATTTATAATAGCCAGGAATTGAAATCATAGATGTCAAGCTTAGTGAGAGAGATATCAAAATGCCTAACTTGAAACTATACTACAGAGCAAGAGTGACATCTCAAATGTCACTGGCACAAACACAGACATAGAGATCACGAGATCAGAAGGAAGATCTGTTAATTAACCCATTAAGCTATGGCCACATGATTTCTTCACAAATATACCCAAAACATACAACTAGAAAAGCATAGTTTTGCTAAGAAATGGTGCTGGAAATCCATAGGCAGAAGAATGAAACAAGATCCCCCCCTTCCCCTTTCTGTACAAAAAAAACCAACTCAAAATGGATCCATGACCTTAATGTAAAAGTTAAATCACTTTGAAATTCCCAGAGGAAAACCAAGGAAAGACATATAATACATGGGCATAGTCAAAACATTTTTTTGTGGAACTTCAGTAGCTCAGGCAGGAAATTAACAAATAAGATTATATAAAATTAAAAAGCTTCTCCATAGTCAAAGAAACAACAAAGTGAAGACAACCCATAGAATGGGAGAAAAACCTTTGCCATGTATTCATCTAACAGGGAATTAATATATAGACTGTCTCAAGAACTCAAAAATTGAATGTAAATTACAAGTAACCCAACTAATAAGTGGACAAATCAATTTTACTACTAAAAGAAAGTACAAATGTCCAGTAAATATATGAAAAAATATTCAATTAAATATCATTTGTTTACTGGGAAATGCTAATAAATATAAATGTAAAAATTTAAATTATCACCACAGTTAAAATTACTATTATCAGGAAACAAAGACCAACAAATGCAGGTGACATTGGAACGATAAAGGAACTCTTATCCTTATATACTATGGTAGGAATTGAAATTAGTACACCCACTATGGAAATAAGAAAGGAGTTTTCTCATGAATCAGAAATTAGAACTCCCATATAATTCAGCTATACTATTCTTGGGTGTATACTGAAAGGATCTAAGTTTGCATACAGCAGCGACTCATGTACACACACATGTTTAGCACAGCAACATTCACAATAACAAAGGCAAAGAATTCAAGTGTCTTAGTGGATGACTAAAGAAAGATGTAGTATTTACACACAATGGACTTTTATTCATTTGAAACAATGAATGAAATTATGTTTACAGAAATGGAAGTAACTGGAGATCATTATATTAAAAAAAGTAAGACATATTTGGAACAATTCATATGTTATTTTTGTCATACTTACTCTCTAGATTTAAGGGGGAAAGATGGGAAGAGGAAATTTTTCAAGGAGAGGGGATTTGGGGTCAAGATAGGGTAGTACAGGATGAATGTGATCTAGGTTCATTAGACACTTGAGGATGTTAGAATGACACTCAGTACTTTATATCATCAATATACAATTATAAAAAGCAACTCTTAAATTATTAATCACTTTTTATACAATTTGAGGATTTCTTTAAGTGTATTATATACGTGCATGCAGGTAAGGGTTTGAGATATATCTTTCTAATATCTTGAACTGCAGGTTCATAAGCTCTGAACACAGTTTCACAACTTTTTTGCTGTCTATTTCTACTTCATTATCAATGGAGACAGTCAAAGAGAATACTCATCACTGCAACTAAGTGACAGTCAGTACCTTCAATTTATATATTTTTTTCTTTTCCTGGCATTAAATGCTATCTAGACATTTCTTGGGAAAGAGCGGGCACTCTGGCTGCTTAGCAGGCAATAACTTTCCTTAACGGTTATTAATGTGACATCTGCCATGAAATTCTGTTTTCATTTGATGCCTTTTGAACAGGAGCAGAGCTACAAAAGCTAAAGAAGCTGCCTTATGGTGGCATCATGCACAGCAGGGAAAGTTACTTTGTTCATTAAAGATAGCCATACATATATACATATATACAGACACATATGCATGTGCACACATGCTCTGTAGGGGTAAACTGACCTCTGGTAAAATTCCAATGGAAATGAACAAAAGTAAATTGGGAGCATTGGGACTTTGAGAGAGGGCTGAAGGGGAGGGGAGAAGCAGGGAGGGGAGCAGAGAAAAATGTAGAGCTCAATAAAAAATCAATCAAAATACTAAATAAAAATAAATAAATAAATAAAAAGTCTGTTGTCTCAAAGCTAATGTCAGGAGCCAAAAGGATGGTTTCCTCTCTGGGGTATAGAATAAGTCAAGCCTAAAATGGGAATAAACAGAAGTTTCCTACCTGGGAAGAAAATGATTTGTAACCCGATGCAGAGTCAGATCCTGAACTCCCAAACTCTGTCTTCATATTTTCAACATTTTTTTCTTAAACAGCTAGTGGATCTAAAAACATAAAGAATCATGCTTTTAAAATATTTTAGGGTTTTTTACATATAAAATAATGTGATATAATTTTTAAGAATGAAAATTTTAGTCCCACCATCAGTGAATAACCAACTATTCCTTCCTTTTACCCCCACAGTGACCCCAGCATTTGTAGTCATTTGTTTGATCTTAGCCGTTTGGACCAGAATTAAGATAAAATCTCAAAGTAGCTTTAATTTTCATTTCTCTGGTGTTTCTTTCTTCTTAGGATGGCATCTTAAATTTTTTAAGTAGTCAGTGGGATAAAATTACCACTGATTACAGAGATGTTTTCTGTTCTAATCACTTTGCTGCTGTCTGTGGAAAGCTTCAGAGTCGCAGGTAGGAACAGCAAGGCGCCCTGTACAGGTCATCCTCCGAATAAGAAGGGAGACTCGGGTATGTTAAAAGATAGCGTACTGAATAATTTTCCTCAAATATTTTATTTCCTTAGAGATAGTTTTAATTATGAAAGAATATTAATAAGATTGTATGCCGAGGCTTTTAAGCGGCTGAATGTGAAATAACTGTTTCATGGTCCAGCTTGATTCTTATCATGGCTTATGCTGCCTTTACTCACAGGGGCTGAGAACTCAACCTTTCTTATTGGCATTTAGAGAACTGAGATTCTTAGTGAAATGCATTGATGAGCATATATATGTGCAATATATATGCCTATATATTCACCTCTCCTGTTATGTCTAAGTGCATATGAACTCTGGTCTAGGATCACACATAACACTTGGCTTTCATCACTTTTTTAGTGATGAAACACTTGATACCTGGCAGGAATAGTTTTAAATTTTATCAATTTGATAACTATATAGCCTTTTTTAAGTGTATAGCCCACATTTCTCTTATTTTTTTGAACATTTGTGCTCTGACACTTTCCTCATTCTCATATCCAGATGATGCAGTTTTAGCAGGCATGATATTTGCAGTATGGAGAATTATTAACACACTGTCTCAGTTTGCTTTCTGTTGCTGTGATAAAACAACATGACCACAAAGTACCCAGGAAGGAAAGAGTTTATTTCATCTTACAGCTCACAGTCCATCATTAAGACTGTGAAAGTCCTTCAAGGAATGCTATTTACTGACTTGCTCCCCATCGTTTGCTCAACCTGCTTCCTTGTAAAATTTAGGAACAATTTCTCAGGAGTGGCATGGCCACCCATGGTTTCTACCCTCCCACCCCAATCCTTAATCAAGAATGTGCCATATATGCTATCTGATGGAAGCATTTTCTCAATCGAGGCCCTTCCAAGATGACTCAGCTTGTCATGTAGTCAAAAAGCCGACCATCACACATAAGATATCCATCAGGTCTCTGCATTCACTGTCGTTCACTGTAAGAAGAAGGTGCTCAGATCAAGGATGAGAGTAGTGCTTGTCTTGAATAAACAGAAAAAGTCAAAAGACAATCTGTGGCTAACAGTGGACTTGCACAAGACTGGACCCGTCAGCAGTCATCCATGAATGAGAAGGGGGCTTCCTGAGGAAGTATTAGCCATTGATGGATGTTGAGGGAGAATTTAGCCATGTAACCTGACAAATCCTCTAGACTCCAACACATAGTTCAACATACATGCTCATTTGGACAGCTCTGGTTAAACTTGGCAGCTCTTTCTCTCTCTCTCTCTCTCTCTCTCTCTCTC
>LOJH01027811.1:0-17946 GCA_001685095.1 Ellobius talpinus
CCCCTGTGGCTGTGCCCCACTGATGTCATCACAGTTGTGCTCTGACCTCTGCATGCCCCCTGTGGCTGTGCCCCACTGATGTCATCACAGTTGTCCTCTGACCTCTGCATGCCCCCTGTGGCTGTGCCCCACTGACATCATCACAGTTGTCCTCTGACCTCCATGTGTCCCCTGTGTCTTGAACCCCTGTCATGCACACTCAGCAACAACAGGAAGAGAGGAGAGAACTGGCTAATGGCTAATTGAGGCATTGGTCTTACTGACTCCAGCCAAATAGACTTCTTTTTCTGCCCAATTCTCTCTAAATTCCTAAGTTATATTTCTTTTTCCTTTCATAAGGCAGATCAAGTAAAATGTGGAAATGTTGGTTTTTAGAATTAACAGAATTTCAGAATTACAGAATTAACCACTAAATACTCAGAATGTCTAAGTCCCTAACCCTTAATGCATTAGGATGTGACATCTTACTAATAAGTGCTTGGGAGCAGCTCCCTACCTGCTTGGGATGAGTATTTCATGGTAGAATAAAGAAGACAGTGTTCCTTTCCCATGGTCTAAAGTGTTTGATAAATAAACCAACTGAATATTGCCTTTCTGCAGGTCAGAAGTGCATATTCCCGCCGTGTCTGTCCAGTTTGGGGTCATCCTTGAAGCGTACTGTCGAGGAAGCGTGGGGCACATGAAAGTGCTTTCCAAGCAGGTATGAGCTTCTGTTTATTCAGTTTCTTGCACAGTGATCAATCGAATTTATTAAATGCGATTTCTCTGACCACATATTTCATTGCCCGTTCAGTCGGTTAACCTGATCAATATTCTGTGGGAAAGGACTGAGTCTCATGAAGCCCAGGCTGGCCTTGAGCTCACTATCTAGTTGAGGAAGACCATGGCCAGGAGATCCCTCTGCCCTAGACTTTTGAGTGCTGGAATCCCTGCCATTGCATGGTGCTGTGTCTTAGTTTATGCTCTCCTAGGGACTGGGCTCAAGGCTTTGTGCTTGATAGACAAGCAGAACTACTTCCCAGCCTTCAGCACGTGCTTTAGAAAAACTTGTCAAGAAAGGAATTTTCAACAAGCTTAGAATTAAAGTGTAAATAAATAACAAATGGAACACAATTAGCCAGGTTTCTCATATTCTCTATACTAATAGGATGCCTTAAATTTTAATGGTCTATACATATTTCATGATGAACATGAGGGAGCCGGTCTTTGACTGGTTTTTCAGAGATTATTGAGGTGTAAGCCCACAGGTACCATGATTTCTGTAATTCAGAATCCTTGTTACCGTTTCGAACTATATGTTCATGCCTAAAATTATGATATGCTCTTATAGTCAGGAGGTATTGTTGATATTACTGTAAGTTACTAAATAATTACCAAGAATCATACTGTTTATACTGTTTTAAGTATGCTGTCTTTTTATGCTCCTGATAATTCACCAGTATGTATGTAAAACCCAGGCTGCCCTTGAACTCATGACCCTCCTGCCTCATTCCCCTGCCCCAAATGCTGAGATTACAAGAATGTGCCACCATTCCTAGCTCTTTTGCCTTGCTAAACAAGATTCCATAGGCTTTTAGGAGATGGCTATACCTTTTGGAAAGCCCACTGGCTGTGTTAATAATAAATAGCTAACATTTATTCACAGCATGAGGTGATATCATTAATCCCTGCAATTCAGAACCCAGTGTTCATGGTGACCATCCTTGTGTGACTGACTACCTTTTCCCCTTCCTCCATTCACCCTTAATTCCCACCCTGCCCTTTGCACCTCCCCTCCCCTGCAAGCCTCTGATAAGTGATCTTTATTTCCAATCATATTATTTTCCTCTTTAAATCCCTACAGTAATTTTTCATAATGCTGAAAATCCAGCTTTTCTCCCAAGGTCCCACTTGGTTCCTACCCGTTTGACCTTATCTGACCACTCTCTTCTCTCACTCCTTGTTTCAGATCACACTGCATATTATCTTCATTCTCTGGAACATTTAGTGCCACTTCTAACAAGGCATATGTATGTAATCAGCCCCCCTTCCCTCTTCTTCTTGTGTCGCAGGCATACACTCTATTGCTATGTTGTAGCCACATCCCTCTTTTTCCCTTTTTAGAGTGTGTGTGTGTGTGTGTGTGTGTGTGTGTGTGTGTGTTACAGATACAGAGGCTGGAAGGTGGCATCAGATCCTCTAGAGCTGGAGTTAAAGGTGGTTGTAAGCTGTCCACTGTGAGTTATAAAAATTAAACTTCAATCCTCTGTAAACACACTTAAACACTGAGCCATCTCTTCAGGCCCAGTCTCCACCTTGACCCACCCTGTTTTTTCTATTTAAAAACAAAAATTCTATTTTGCACTTTTTAGCCTCCTGAGTAAGAGTGATTACAGACTTGTGCCACCTGGCCCAGCCTTTACTGTTTCCATGACTGATGAATTCTAAGAGAAAGACTCTGTGCCCTTTCCATGGTAGGTGGGGTGCAGGCTTGCCACACGGCATGTGGAAGTCAGAGGATAGCTTGTTGAAGTTGTTTCCCTCTTCAGGCAGTCCTGGGAATTGAGCTCAGATCTCCAGGCTTGGCAGATCTCCTAAGCTATAGTGCCAGCCCACCATCACTATAAAGTTATAAAATGACAATTGTTGAAATACTTAAAAGTATTTTTTGACTTACGATATTTTAGGATACTATTCCAGGCAATGAATATCAACACAATTATCAATGGGGCATAGCAGTTACCAACTGTACAACATGGAAGAAATCCTAATTTGAAATAGTTCAGAAAGTTCTGGTTTCATAGACCAGTTTTCATCTTGTTTTCTTGTCACCAGTGTTTGTACAGCCCCTGAGTCTGCTGAAAAATGGAGTGTCTGTGGTTTTGACAGATGGCTAACTTGGCAAGCACCAGCCATCTTGATTTTATCATCAAGTTACATAGAACCATCTTAATTTTCTATGAGCAAGGTCTCAGCTTCTCTTTCAGGAAACTACGTGCTATTTTCCTACATGCAGGAAACTATCCACATCCTTTCGTAGTCTTAGTGGTTTTCTTGCATGGAAGCAAAGTTCAAAGTTTTAAAATGAAAACATGATGTAAAATGAATTCCCTGATAATAAGATTTCAAACCAGTGTGTATTATGTTTGCCTCATATATTTTATGTTTTTCTTTATACGTGTTTGTTACTATTTGTTGTTTCTAGTTTTAAGGACGTATGAAACATTTCTTCTGGTTTATGATTGGCTATGATTATTGTGTCTCAATTGTTTTATATGATACAATGTGAATGGAACTTATTGTGTTTTATGGGTTTTATATAATATAATATGAATGTACCCTCAGTTATTAAGTAATAACAGGAACCTCTGTGGGAATAGTGGGGTCTCTATAATTGCCCTGCCTGGCTAGGAACTTGCTATGTAAACCAGATTAGCTGTTCTCCTGCCTCTGCTTCCTGAGTATTGGGGTCATATGTGTTCATGGTCAGAACTGACTACAGTGAGTGTTTTTTTCCTTGTTTGATTGATTGAGACAGGGTCTCACTATATCCTTGGCTGACTTGAACCGCACTATGTAGACCAGGCTGGCCTTGAACTCACAGAGGTCCCTCTGCCTTAACCATTTCCCTGACCCTCTCACCAGTAATTAAAGGCATGCACTATCATGCTTGGCTAAAGTGACTTTTACGAATAATGCTTTTGATCTAGTTGGCCATTGCTACACTATGAGTACAATGTTTGTTTGTTGTTTGTTTTGGCTTAAGTTTTGTTAGCCAGAGTTATCTCAGATTCTAGGGCTAGATGATGACTCAGTGGTTAAAAGCACTTGTTTTTATAGAGGACCCAGGTTCAGTTCCCAGCACACATGTCAGGCGGTTCACAACCACCTATAATTCCAGTTCCAAGGGATCTGGCATCCTCTTCTGGCCTCAGTGGGCACCTCCATATACATGGTACATATACTCAGGCACGTGCACATATACACACTTAATATAAATAAAACAAATCTTAAAAATGAAAGCAATTTGTGGAGGCGGAGACAGAGTTACTCTGTATAGACCTGGCTGTCATGGAACTCACTTTGTAGACCAGGCTGGCCTAAGACTTAGAGATCAGCCTGTCTTTGTCCCCAACCTCAACCCCCAAGTGCTGGAATTAAAGGTATGCATCACTGCACCCAACTTAAAAGCAAGCAGTTTCATCTTGGATAATAAATACCTTGAATCATGATCTGTTCTTGTTGTCCTGGCAGTAGAAAGACAACAGGCGGAGATTCCAGGCACATGACGATAGGTTTTGCCAGGCGCGGTAGCACATATCTTTAATTCCAGCCCTAGACAGGCTGAGTAGCCTGAGCTACATAAAAGGCTCTGTCTAAAACAACAACAGAAAAACAAGGACATTGGAGTAGGCAGTAAGGTTTCAGTACCAGGACCAGCAGGTTACAACTGTACATAGCCCCCCACCCTGTCCCATTGTGTAGACTAGATGGTGTGGTTCAGATTGAGATATTTCAGATTCCCTTACTCGGTGAACTGTAAAGTTGAATACAGTTTCACACATGTCTGAAAATACCCAGTCTGTGCCTGCTCACTGTCTCAAATTTATAAGATATCATTTAATAAAGGACTTAAAAGTGATACCTTGACTGGTAAATGATAGTAACTTACTGTGTGTAAAATTCTTATAGGAAGGATTGTGTATGTGTGTTTGGTTAGAGCTACTGATAAATGTAAGTGTATAATATATTATTTTTAACCATCTATGAATTTTCGGGGTGGGAACCTTATTTTTCAGGTTGAAGCGCTCAATAAGTTAAAAACTTTAAATAGCTTAATCAAATTGAATGCCGTGAAGCTCAACAGAGCTAAAGGAAAGGAGGCTATGCACACTTGTTTAAAACAGAATGCTTACCGGGAGGCCCTCTCTGACCTTCAGTCGCCTCTGAATCCGTGTGTCATCCTCTCAGAACTCTAGTAAGTGGCCGTCCCTGCTTTGCACAGTGAGGAGCCTACGAACATAGCAATGCAGAAGATTTCTGAGTCGCTATGTTGGGGAACTGGTGGGACTGGCTGTTAGCCCAAGGTCGTCAAATGTAACTAGGGAAGGAAAATCTCAAGAGTCTTCAGAGACCATGTTTATATTCATGAGGCTGTAGAGCTACTAGCTAGATTTATCTGTGGGATTAGTAATATTGTAAATTAATTTCAATTATACATAATTTCAATTGTGTATAGGAACATACATAAACCAGCTTTAAAAAACGATTTTATTATTTTTAATTGTGGGGGTGAATTCAGTGTTCACAGTGGCCAGAGGCATTGAATCCCCTGGAGCTTGAGTTACAGGCTGTTATAAGCTGCCTGCCTGACTTGGGTGCTAGGAACTGAACTTGGGTCCCCTCCAAGAGCAGTATATGCTCTTAACCACTGAGCCATCTCTCCAGCCTAAGTTAGTTTTGATACCGGGTCTTATAAAGCTAGCCTAGGCTAGCTTTAAACTCTTGTGTAGCCCAGGCTGACTTTGAACACATAATCCTCTTGCCTGGTGAGTGCAGGTAACATAGGCATGTGCCACCATTCCTGGACATATTATCCATTTTTAAGAACTGAAAATCCTGTATGAGCAAAATGTTGGAAATCATGACACATTATTTACTGACTTCCTATTTTAAAACAAGATTTAAATGAATCTCTAAACTATTTCCCATCTTTTCATTCATATAGAAGTGGAAAGTTATAATTTGTGTCAACAGCGATATTCAGAATTGAATCCTCATTGTGAAATAAAAAAATCCAGGCTTGAGATGTGGCTCATCATTTAAGAGCCCTTGCTGCTCTTGCAGAGGACCAGGGTTTGGTTCCTATCAGTCATGTCAGGTGGCTTACAATAGCTTGTAACTCTAGCTCCAGGGGACCCGACACATACATGTACATATACACACATAAGTAAGATTCTAGCCTCTGTGCTATGCACATGTACATATACACACATAGTAAGAAATGTCTTGTAAAATGAAGAGTTTTTGTAATCCTAATTTTAATGCAGTAGTGTATTCTAATCTTTTACTCACTAAACATAAAAAGTTAAGGAAGTATAAGAAAACAAGGAGAAATTTCAGTTGGAGATAATCAAAGGTCAGGTGCCAGGTTTCTGCTTCATCCATTGGCATCAGTATATGCCAGCCAGAACTGACCTCAGGGTTCCTTTTCTACCCAGAGAAAGTTCTCTGACTGTGACTTGTGTAGACTCTGAAAGAAATAGGTGAGGGGTTTGCATGCCTGATGCACATTGTTGTACTGAAGTGGTTGATTCCCCCTTGCTGATTTCAGTATTGAAAAGTGCAAATACATGGATTCCAAGATGAAGCCCTTGTGGCTGGTCTACAGCAGCAGAGGTTTTGGAGAGGACTCAGTTGGAGTGATCTTTAAAAATGGTGATGGTAAGTCCTGGAATTTTCACAGCATATTGGAAAGGTGTGTGTGTGTGTGTCGGTGTGATAGTAGCCAAGAGGCCACTACCAGGGCTCACGACATTAGCTCTTTTCTTTCTGAGAAATCACTTCTACAGTTTAATTAATTAACTAATAAGCCTTCCTATTTTGTCATATAAAATAAAAATATTAAATCTTTTGATGAAAAACTTATAAAGGAAAGGCTATCTCTGTACATTCATGCATCCTGTTACGTATCATTGCAAGAGTTTCACATTTGGATTAAGCTGATGACCCAGACTTGATAAGGAAACGCCAAAGGCTATCATGGCTTGTAAGCTCTATGGTCACAAGGAAGCCCTACAACTAAGGTGTTCATTTCATGAGGGTATAACATCTCTGTACTAGAGTCCTTAAAGGATTCACAACAAATAACTTATTTATACATGCTTGCAACTTCTTAGTAGAACTTCTTCAAAGGGGTTTATGTACTTCCTAAAGTCCTCTTTAGGAAGCAGGGAGAGAGGAGAGACAACTTTATGTAACCCAGGTTGGCCTTGAACTCATTACATAGCCAAGAATGGCCTTGAACTCTGCTACATTCTCCACCTCCAAGTACTAGGATTACAGTGTGTACCATCATGTCAGGCTGAAAGTACTCTTTAACTCTTATTATTTGTTATTATTTTGGCCCAAAATCTCACTATATAGTGGAGGCTGGCTTCAAAATTTCGAACTCAGGAGTACTGAGACTAGAAGCACTCGTGGACATGGGAAATCCTGATCACTGAGCCTGTTTGATAAAGTGAATATGGGCAAGATTAAAATTGGAGGGAAAAGTTCACTGCTTGGTAACGGGTTTAGCAAATCTGACTAAATGCCTAATGTTGAGTTAACAAGTGGGGGCACATGATGGCAAGTGCATCTAACTGAGAGGCATTTCCCTTAGATTTGCGGCAGGACATGCTGACGCTGCAGATGCTACGCCTGATGGATCTACTCTGGAAAGAGGCTGGTTTGGACCTTCGGTGAGCACTCCAGTGCATCTGCTTATTTCGTGGTGTTTTCCTCCTGTTGAGTCCTTCCCTTCCCTTTTGATTATTGTTCATAATAATAGTATGGCCTTTTACAGTGTGCTGCCCAATCATTGCGCAGTGCTTGAGATTCCAGAGAAGGGATTTGAACTTTAATATGACTGGGACAAGCATCCAGAATCAAGTGCCAGGTTACAGTTTCAAGATTTGTGGCTTTCATTTCGAGACAGGGTCCATTATATAGCTCAGGATGGTATTGAACTTACTATACAGGCAAGATGGACTTGAATTCATTATCTTGCCTCAGTGTCCCAAGTGCTGGTATTCCAGCCATGCGTTTTTGCACCCTGCAGAACTCTTTTTTGTAAAAAGATTTGAGGTCATTGCTGTGTATTGACTAACAAAGGCACTTTGCTAGCTTCATATAAATCATTTCTTGCATCCTTCTGGAATATACTTTTTCAGTCCTATAAAGTAAGAACAATCTAGTGTGATTTTTTCCGTTTCATGGTACTGTAGCTGTGATTGCAATGTGATGTCTGTGTTTTGCCCTTTTATTGAAAATAGCTTTGTCCCCTCACAAAATATATCCTGATTGCAGTTTCTCCTCCCTCTACTGTTCCTCCTCACCTCACCTCCCATCTAGATCCAGCCCCTTTTATTTATCATTAGAAAACAAACAGGTTTCTAAGGGATAATAGTAAAATAAAATATAGTAAGTAGGATAAAACAAAAACTAACACATCAGAATTGGGCAAAACAGACAAACTGAAGGAAAAGACCCACAAGAGAAGGCACAAGAAACAGACCCACTTGTTCTCACACTCGGGAATCCCATAAAAACTCTAAACTGGAAGCCATAATATACATAAAGGACGTGAGGGATAAAAAAGAAAATAAAAAACAAAATTAAATCCAGGCAGTGGTGGCCTATACTTTAATCCCAGCACTCAGGAGGTAGAGGCAGGTGGTTCTCTGTGAGTTTGAGGCCAGCAGAGCAAGTTCCAGGACAGCCAGGGCTATACAGATGTTGCAATTTATAATAAAATAGTTCCACACTAGCCCAGAATGGAGTATAATATAGGTTTATTTAATAGGGGGTAAACTCATAGAAAGCATAGAGATCTGCTTTACACACAGAGGAAACCCTGTCTCAAAAAAAAAGATAAAATTATAAAAAGGAAAAGCCCTGACATGACATTATGATTGAGTTCATTTTCTGTTGGCATCTACTTCTGGGCAGGCAGCCTACCCTTAAGAGTAGTTTGTTTCCCCAGTGAGACTCCCTTGGAGGAAACTAAATTTTCATTTGCAAGTGGTTATCAATTGGACATAGCTTCTGGATTAGGGATGGGAGCATCTGTCCACTTCTTTCAGCTCTAGGATGCCATCTCAACAATCACCCAGAAAGGACCAAATGGTTACTATATGTGGTATATTTTCCTTTACCTTAATGAGTTTCTGATTAACTACTTAAAAGCACTACCATGTGTGAGTGGTTGTTCCCTCCTTAGCCACTCATGAGTAATATATCATAGATAGAGAGTTGAGTATGTTGCTTTTGTTATTGTTGAGACCAAATTTCTATGAAGAAGTAACATAGGGGCCAGTGAGATGTCTCAGTGGGTAAAAGAGCTTGCAACACAAGCACACTTGGCTCAGTTCAGTCCCCAAATGCTGTGATGGAAGGAGAGACACCGAAGCACAATCGTATAGACGCAAGAATATAGTAACATGAAGCAGCTTGAGGGAAGAAAGGTTTATTTGGGACTAATGGTTCAGAGGATATCATTCCACCATTGTGGGGAACTCACGGGGCAAGACCACCTCCTGGCCTTAGACAGCAGGGGCTGCTGGGCGATCTTCACAGGTTGCAGGTTTGGCCATAGGATGGGCCTTCATCAGTTGCAAAGACTGAGCTGAAGACTGGCTGCTTAGTGCTGCTTCTTAGTCCCGTCAGCCTCGTTGAAGACCCCAGCCCAGTTGTCTCTGCTTTGCTTTTGTCCACTCCATCCAAAGTTGGCACACATTTAGCGTCATGAGCATCGTTGTAAGCTCAGATAAGGAAGACAGCACGTGTGGGATGTGTTCTCAGCTGCTGTGCAGTAGGAAACATCAAGGTCCAGTGGGTATTACTGGCACTTTGTCCTCTGACCCCATATTTTTAAAGTGTAGGGCTTTGAGTTCTTTCAAATGCCTGTCTCTTTCTCACCAAACCTTCTTTACTGTTTCTATAAATATCTGTGCTCCAGTGTGCCTTTTGTGTTTGTTTTTCTTTTGAGCAGCTGTTCAGGTTGAACTGGGTCATGCAGCATGCACTCCCAGTCACTCCCAAATGTTTGGGTACCTCCTATATGTTACTATTTTAGTAACAATGCCATGCTTCCGTTAACGAAAATACTTTTGCTCATTTAAATTTTCTCTGATATCTCCTGATACTCTGGTGTCTTTCATGTCAAAAGCAGAACATTCATAAGGCATAAATATGTTGACACCATGTCTTTTGCTTAACAATTAGTTCCTGTCAACTGAAAAGTTGTCAACCTCAAATCTGCCTGACATTCAGTAGACTTGACAGTCCTCTGCATCCTGTGTCCCTGTGCTACATGTCAAATAAAAAACTGAGTAGTTGTCTTCACTTACACATCTGAGTTTTGCTGATAGAATTTTTTGAGGCAGGCAAGGGGGGCAGGAACTCTCCATTATGTAACTGGCTGTCCTGTAACTCGCTCTGTAGACCAGGCTGGCCTCAAACTCACAGAGATCTACCCACCTCTGCCTCATGAGTGCTGGGGTTAAAGGGGTGTGCCACCATGCCTAACTCTACTGATAGAATTTTCTTACTTACAAGAGACTGTGCAAAAGTTGTATGTAAGATATTTGATGCTATTGGTGTTGGCAGGGTCAGGAAAGGAAGCATGTGCAAGCAAGTGAGAGTTTACACTCTGACCTTTGCCACCCTGACTGTGTGGCAAAGGAGGGATAAAGGGCTGCTGCTACCTTCCTCCCTCAGTGCAGTGTGTCTCATGCTGTTTTCCCATGAAGGTAACATTGTCCTTAGGTCAGAGAGTGCAAGAAAGAAAAGTAAATGGCAGAAGTGTTGCCATGCACTTTATAAAAAACTGTACACATTCAGGGCCAAGGAGGCTCCAGTGAGATGATTAGGGATGGTTCCAAGAGTTTGCCCCCAGCATGACTTCTGTCAAACTGTCTTTCAGATGAGGGTGTTTTTTCCTTCCCATTGTGAATGTCCCATCCTTAAATCACTGATTACTTTCATCATTGCTTGCTTTTGAAGAGGAAGTTGTTGGACTTGTGCCTAGTTTGGGCTATAAGTGGGCTGCAAGGGGGTGCAGGAAGCAAGAAAGTGCACTTTAACCCAACCGTGTTTGCTTTACATGGGTTGTGTCACAATAGGCTGCCAGGCACTAGTGAAAAATTTAATGTTCTTCCTTAGTTGTCTTTTTAAGAAAGAGAAGTAAATTAATAATATAGGCTTAAAACAATTCATTAGTATTTCAGTCTGCCAGAATGTAGTTCGCCAGTGTTGCTCTCACTTAAAGGAATATACAGTAACTGAATTGGTTTTTAGAAGTAATGCTAGAAACTAGCACAGTCTATCCTCTTATCTCTGTTATGCACACTAATGCACTCATATTGCCCACACACAGTTTTCTCTTGTCTCTCCAATCCTTGCCTGACCTGTAGGACCCCCTTGCCATCTTTTCAGCAGCTCATGTCTTCTCACTTTGCTTGTGTATTCTGCCTAGCCCTGTGTTCTAGCCTAGCCTTCCTGTCCTCCCTCCTCAAAAGGTCTGTTTAAGTAAAGGGCTTTGCTTAGTTCTTCAGGTTGGCCTTGATCTTACTGTGTAGCTCAGCCAAGCCTTCAAGTCCATGGAAAGGACAATGTGAGAGGAGCATGCCCAGAGCCAGAGGAGGAAGTCGGGTGTCCAGCTCTATCACTCTCTACCTTGTTCCTTTGAACAAAGGTCTCTCAGTGAACCTGGAATAGGTTGTTGGCCAGCAGGCAGTACCAGCTCCCCCAGCCTGGTCTCCACACCCCACCCAGCTTGCTGTGTAGATGTTAGGAGGTCTGAACTGAGAGCTCATAACTGCATAGCAGACATCATTTTCACCAACTGAGCCATCTCTTTATCTTACAGAGATCTTTCTTAAAGATTTTTAAATTTGTAATTATAAGTCTATTTGTGTATGTCTGTGCATGTGAGGGCAGGTGTCCTTAGAGACCAGAAGAAGACACCAGATCTCTGGTGCTGGAGTCACAGGCTGTTGTGAACTGCATGATGTGGGTGCTGGGAGTTGAACTTCCATCCTCTGTAAGAGTAGCAGGTGTTTTTTAACAACTAAGACTTCTCCCTGCCCCATCCACGGAGGTGTGCCTGGACTTCTGCCAAGACCTCTCTGCCAAGACCTCTCTCCATAGTGACCACACTCCCATTGTGTCTCATTGCTTCATAAGCTCAGGGAGAATAGGGACTGCTTACTTCTGAATCACGTCTGATATCTGGTAGAACATGTGCCACAAAGCTGCACCCAACCATTTACCAAACCCATGCATCCTGTCCTTTGGTTGGTTGGTTGTGCTAGGGTGCCATAGAGACCTTTCACTAGAGGAGTGGTGTGGCGACATTTTAAGCCGGTCTTGCTGCCGTGGAAAGCAGGAAGCCCAGCTTAGAAACTGTTGAGAATTCTGAGGTGAAGGTTGATAGTGACTTGGACTGGGGTGTGAGCAGGTAGGGTGCAAAAGCACTAAGATTCTGGATTTGTATTTTCTATTTATTCCACTTCCTCATTTCCTTCCCATTTTCTTCTTCCTGATCCCTCCCCCTTCCTCCTCTTTCTCCTTTTCCCACATCTCATAGCCCAGAACGACTTTGAACTTCCAAACCTGTCTCACTTTCAAGTTCTAGGGTTTCCATTCCTGGGTCTGAATCAATTTTAAGTCTGGTAAACTAAATGTTGGTTATGAGGAGAGTGAAGGAAGACCATAAGGTTGTGGATGGGAGTACTTGGAGCGTGAAGTTACCTTAATAAAGATGCCATTACATGTTTCATAAAAAATGATCCTGGTTCCAAAGATTTAGAGTAAAAGGCGATGACTCCTTGTTTATCTAATGTGCTTCTGCCCATCAGTTCAGGTAAACCGAGCATTTCACAAGCAGATTATGTAGCAAACAATGCATTAGTTGCAGCATTCTGGTAAATCATCCCCAGTTTATTCTCTAGCAGAAGATAGAGCTTCTATTTTCCATGTTGTGTTACCAAGTAATGACAAAGTCTGACCATGATAAAACTCTTTTCTTCTATGTCAAAGGAAAAACTTAGAAAATTAGTGTTTCCCCCATGGAAAACATGGTCCCTTATGTTTACTTTTTTTCTTCCAGGATGCTTCCCTATGGCTGTTTAGCAACAGGAGATCGCTCTGGCCTCATTGAGGTTGTGAGCACCTCTGAGACAATCGCTGACATTCAGCTGAACAGTAGCAATGTGGCTGCCACAGCAGCCTTCAACAAAGATGCACTCCTGAACTGGCTTAAGGAGTACAACTCTGGGTGAGTGTGTCATCATCATTTCTTTACACGAACACAAGCACAGATAATAGTGACCAGACAGAAGAAGTGTTTGCATTGCTTATTGCCTCAGTCAAGACAGAACGCCTCGTGAGCCTTATTAAAATCTTAAAACATCTACTTTATCTCAGTGTTTAGAAGCTTTACACTATGTTAGAGTGTTTTTAAGATAGCGGGTTGAAGCTGTTGTTTACAGCATCAACTTATATGTGACTGTATGAACTTAGGTTTCTAATAGGTTAATTCTTTTAAAAAGATTTGTTTATTTTTGTTTTGTTTTTTGGGTTTTTTTGGGGGGAAGGGGAGATTGAATGTCTACAGTCCTGGCTGTCCTTGAGCTCACCATGTAGACCACAGAGATCCTCCTGCCTCTGCCTCTAAAGTGCTGGGATCAAAGGTGTGTGCTGTCACTCCCAGCCTTATTGTTATTTCTAATTAAATGTACACGTGTGTGGGTATGTGCACATGGGTGCAGGTGCCCAGAGAGTCCAGAAGAAGGTTCAGATGCCCTAGAACTGGAGCTACAGGTGGTGTGACCAAACTCAGATGCTCTAGCGGCCAGCAGAGCTCTTACCCGAGAAGACATCTTTCCAACCCTAATGTGTTAATTTTATGATTTAAGTAAATGAGTTTGTATAGCCTGTGATCTTTCCAAGCTAAAAGAAAAATATTTAAAATTTTGTCCTTGGCTGAGGATATAGATCAGTTGGTAGCTTTCCTAATATTGGCAAAACCCCGTGTTTGATCCCTAGGGCCACAGGTACCTACTTAGTGACACATGCCTATAACCTCAGCATTCAGGAGGTAGAGGCAGAAGAATCAAAAAGTGTAGGGTCATCCTGAGCTATATAACCATGAGACCCTGCTTCAATAATAGTATAAGGAGAATAAGTTTATTTATGGTAAGGGTGATGAACAATATCACTATTCTAGGAAATATTTTGCTGGGAAGGAAAGTGTTTTACAAGTACTTTTGGCTAACCACTTAAATCAGATTTAAATTTTATCATTCATATTGTTCAGAGATTTTCATGTGAGAATTGAATTAATTTCAGTCTAACAGCCTTCCCCAAAGGGGCTATATCCTGGCTTCTGATTGAGGTCACTGACCAGCATGGTGAGAAAGATAGTGCTTGACTCTGAAACCTGGATGCTAATCTGAGACCACCCTGACTGAAGTGGCTTCCTCCTGTAACCCCAGCATTTAAGAGTCTAAGGGAGGAGGGAATTGCCATGGATTCAAGGGCAGGCAAGTTCCTTGGTGATTTTTGTGCCCGACTGGGTTATAGAGTAAGACCTTGTAAACTAAAAACTGAAACAAAAGCTAGTTTAAAAAAATATTCCTAGGCCCCAGGATGGTGTAGAAAAGCCATGGTGGCCTCTCACAGTACCATTCATGTAAGCATAAGTCCCACTGACACAGGACTCCTAGGACATAGGGACTTAAACGGCTGAAGATCCGTGAGGCGATGTCCTGAAAGCGGCCTGACTCTCCTGCCTCTCAGGCACCATGTGGTCATTCGGCTTTGGTTTGTTGGTACGAGTTCTCTGCATAATTGAGAGCATCAACGTGGTGTAGGTCTCCTCCCCCACACTGGAGGCCTGACTCAACTGCTTCTCTGTCTGTCTCCAGGGATGACCTGGACCGAGCAATTGAGGAGTTCACCCTGTCCTGTGCTGGCTACTGTGTAGCTTCTTATGTCCTTGGCATTGGTGACAGGCATAGTGACAACATCATGGTGAAAAAAACCGGCCAGGTAAGTTGCACTGCAGAAGCCGTGGGCTCTGGCGGCATTAAGTTGTGTTTTGCCTTTCACCTTTCTCCTAACCCCATTTCACATACCATTTGCTTTACATGATCAGTTGTTCACAATTAGGTGGTGAGCATTTATTTAAATGTTTAACATTTGCTATTGCTATTATTTAAAAGTAACCTGTTCTTTCATTACAAAAATTTGTATCTGGCTCTGTGAGTTCAAGGCTAGCCTGCTCTACAGAGCTAGTTCCAGGACAGCTAGAGCTATTACACAGAGAAACCCTGCCTCGAAAAAAACTTAACCACACACACACACACACACACACACAAAAAAAAACCTTAAATTTTAAAAAAATTAAAAAAAATAAAAGAATTTGTATTTGGTGCTGGTATGGTGGTATGGACCTATAATTAGAGCACTCAGAAGACTGAGGCAGGAGAGTTGCTTGTTTGAGACCCTATGTAAGTGAGACCCTATGTCTCATCCTATGTAAGTGAAAATGGAAGAAAATAACAAGGTGGGGGCTTGAGAGATGGCTCATTGGTTAAGAGCACTGACTGCTCTTCCAGAGAACCCAGGTTTGGTTCCTAGCTCACAACTGTCTGCAAGTCCAGTTTCAGAAGATCTGATACCTTCTTCTGGTTCTTCAGGCACCAAACACATGTGTAGGCAAAGCACTCAAACCAAATAAAATAAAAGTAAATAAAATCTTGTAAGAAAACAATGCTTTGAAAAAAGTAGAATCAAAATGTATCACCTTGTCTTTTTTTCTTTTCTTTTTTTAAATTTACTTTCTGTATAGTTATTTGCCTGTATGTATGTTTGTGTGCCATGTGCATGCCTAGTGCATATAGAAGCCAGAAACGGGTGTCAGCTCCCCTAAGACTGGAGTCACAGAGAGTATTAAGCTACCATGTGGGTGCTGAGAACCCAGACTGGGTCATCTCCTGAAAGAGCAGCCAGTGCTATTAATCACTGGTCACTGAGCCAGTCCCAAGTTTTTTGTTTTAATTTTGGAACATCAGACTTGATCACTGTAGGAGTTGGGAGAAATGCAGGTGGTATCTTTTTAAAGTAGCTAGGGAAGGCAGATGAGGTGATTTAATTTCAGTCTTTTCTCAATTATTTATAACAACTAGGTTTTATCCGTAAAGGTTTTTGTATTGTGCACAGGCATAGAGAGTAAGATGGTCCAGTGACCCAGCAGAACTGAGAAAATGTGCAAGCCTGATGGTCTTAAAGAGCCATAGCCGGCTCTCAGAAAACTGAGGAACTAGAGCAAGCAGTGCTCTCAACTTGTGGGCCTTGACCCCTTTAGGGGTTGTGAAACAGGGTTTGCTCTGAAACCATCAGAAAACACAGATGTTTGCATTACAATCCATAACAACAAGATTACAGTTATGAAGTAACAATGAAAATTTATGGCTGAGGGTCATCTCAACATGAGGATCAGGGGAATGGCTCAAGTCTGTAAGGTGGGTCCTGTGTAGAATGTGCTGGGGGAATCGCTCAGGTGGTGATATATTAAATTGGGGCCTGATATTAAATTGGTACAACAGAAGTCATACCAAATAGAAATATTGAAGAGTCACTGGGAAAATAAGATCCTATTCATTTTACAGCTCTTCCACATAGATTTTGGACATATTCTTGGAAATTTCAAATCTAAATTTGGCATTAAAAGAGAGCGAGTACCTTTTATCCTTACTTATGACTTCATTCATGTCATTCAGCAAGGAAAAACAGGAAATACAGAAAAATTTGGCAGGTGAGTATTGCCCTTGTGTCAAGAAGACACTTCTCTGACCAAGTCGCTCACATTTTCTAACTCTTCCTGTGTTACTTTCTTGTGTCTGTGATAAAATGTTCCGACAAGAGCAACCTGAAGCAGACAGGACTTATTTTGGCTCGAGTTTAGGGGTCTTGCGGTGGGGGAGTCACAGTGGCAGGAGCGGTGGTCCGCAGAGAGCAGCACGGTGCTGCTCAGTTTCCATTCTCCAGCACCCCAGCCAGGGAGTGGCAGCACCCAGTCCTCCTGCCAATTAGCCGCACAGGCCTGCGCAGAGGCCGGTCTCCAGCTGACTCTAGACTTTGTCCAGCAGGCAGCATCAGGCATCACACTAACAGGGTTGTTTTGGTCTGGGAGATTCTTGGTCTGGTAACAAAAGATTCGGGTTCTTCACCAGTTCAGAAGTGAACAGGAGGGAGACAGAGAAAATGCTAACATGTGATGAGCTGCTGTGTTTTATTGCACCTTCTACCTGTTTCAGAAAATTTTATCCCCAAACTACAACGCTGTTTGACAGTAAGATATTGGGAGAACAAGCATTTTACTGTCACTCTCTGTAGGGAACAGTAAGGGAGCCTGGGCTTGAAGCAGACGTTACTGGCAGTGTGTTCTCTAGCATTTATCCTCTTGCCTGTATTTTTTTTAATCTTAAAAATGTGGACAAAAGGGGTTGAAGAGATGGCTCAGTAGGTAATGGTGCTTGTCAACAAGTTTGGGTGGTGGCGCACGCCTTTAATCCCAGCACTTGGGAGGCAGAGGCAGGTGGATCTCTGTGAGTTCGAGGCCAGCCTGGTCTTCAACAGCTAGTTCCAGGATAGGCTCCAAACCTACAGAGAAACCCTGTCTCAAAATAAATGAATGAATGAATGAATGAATGAATGAATGAATGAATGCATGCATGCATGCATGAATAAATAAAAAATAAAAATATAAAAATAAATAAATAAATGTGGGCAAAAGGGGTTGAAGAGATGGATCAGTAGGTAATGGTGCTTGTCACCAAGCTTGGACTTTGAGTTTGATCCCCAGAATCCCATGTGTGAAAAGTGAACCGATTCCCTCAAGTTGTCCTCTGACCCCTACACACACACACACACACACACTAAATAAATGAATGTAAGCAAAAGTTCTAATGAGAGCAAAAGTAATGAGTGAAGTAGAGGTATGTATCATGTGGACACTCTACTGCATGCTCAGTAAGGGCTGATACGAACATTTCTTGTTCTATGGGAATTAGTTGGATGACTCTTGGCCATTATGGTCTTAAAAGGGAGAAAGAGCAAAACAACAAGGAGTACACAGCATCGATGTAGTGATATGGGGGAGCGGGCCTGCTTTTAGTCCCGCCCGGCTCCCACACG